>JAQIXN010001911.1:0-14596 GCA_034698145.1 Proisotoma minuta
CGAGAATTTTAACGGAGACTTGACGAGTGGGTGCCTCGAGACCGAATCATGAGTTCCACCAAGTTTGCAGTTCAACAACGAAATCCGGGGACTCCAACTGTTAATCTCGAAGGGCAAAATGGATCTTCAGAAAATAGAAAAGTCACTCGCAACCAAAAGAGAAAACATGACGAAATTAATCACGTTCAAAAAGCAATTGAAGAGATGGATCCTACAACTGCTGCTTTTGGAAAGGGAATATGAAGCAATCACAAAAGTATGCAATTTTATTATTATATTTTGTTGTTGTTCCACTATAAAAATTGGTTATTAAAAAATAATACGTTTGTTTTGCAGGTAAAATATATAGACAGAATCCAGATTGGGAATTTTGAAGTCGACACTTTGTACTTTTCTACATACCCTGAAGAATATGGCAAAGTTAAAAAGCTTTGGATTTGTGAATACTGCTTACTTTATATGCGTTACCAGAAGACATTTTCCTATCATATAGATGACTGCAAACAAATGCAGCCACCAGGAAAAGAAATTTATCGAAAGGTATGTATCTTTTAATAATTATTGAAAATGGAAAGTGTCAGGATTCCTAACTTGGGAATTTGGTGTTATATATTTTTTTTTAAATTTTAATTAGGGAACAATATCAATTTGGGAAGTAGATGGAAAAGATCACAAAATTTATTGCCAGAATTTATGCCTACTCGCCAAACTATTTTTGGACCACAAAACTCTTTATTTTGATGTAGACCCTTTTTTATTTTATGTCATGTGCGAAGTTGATCAAAAGGGTGGACACATTGTTGGATATTTTTCAAAAGAAAAAGAAAGTCCGGATGGAAACAATGTGGCTTGTATTTTGACTCTCCCCCCATTCCAAAGAAAAGGATATGGAAAGCTACTAATTGCTTTTAGTTATGAACTATCTAAAATAGAAAATGCTATTGGATCTCCAGAAAAACCATTATCAGATTTAGGTAAAATTTAACATTTTTATTTCAAGCCATAATAATTCAATACAAAGTTGACATTATTGTCTCTTTCTTATTCACAGGAAAACTTTCTTATCGCTCGTACTGGAGCTGGGTTCTGCTAGAAATACTTCGTGACTTTCGCGGAGTGCTCTCCATTAAAGATCTTTCAAATATGACATCCATTTCTCAGAATGACATCATTTCCACTCTTCAGGCTCTCAACATGGTCAAGTATTGGAAGGGGCAGCACGTCATCTGCGTCACTCCCAAACTTGTAGAGGAACATTTAAAAGCATCTCAATGGAAGAGACCTAGACTTACAGTTGACTCTTCTTGTCTTCGATGGAATCCACCCAAAAAACCTCTTCCAAAAAAGAAATAACAATAAAATCTCTGTACAACCATTTTTGTTTAGATATTCTTGATAAATGTTTTTTTTAAATAAAGTTTTAAGTCTATTTCTTTTACCTTCCCTTGTAATCGAAGCTTTCTTTTTTCAATGTTGTTCCATATCAGAATTGAAATGGGATCATCATTTCAGGTCATAATTGCTATTGAGGAGTTCCAACAGGATCCAACCGACTTGAAATCAAACGGTTAACCGTTAATCATCATTATTTAAAAACCTTGTACATTTTTGGAAGCAAATATTTATATGTGAAAAAAATGGGTGAATGTGCTTTATTTACATAAATCAAATGAGCCAACCAATTTAATTGCTTTTCATGACCTTTTTTTATAATTTTCTTATATGTATATGCAAATGACTAACAATAACCAAGAAATTTGGAAGCTGTGGAAGATAATAGGATAGGAGACGATTATTAATCGTCAATTAAAACAGATGATAATAATAATAATGATTATATAATTGATGATAACTGATGACATTTTTGATGAAAGGTTGCATATATATTGCAATGACAGAAATCAGCAATCGCCTTCCAAAACAAACAACAAAAATAATGATTGATAGACTAATCAATTTGTAAGAGTTATGATTATCTAATAAATATGCATAAACCAAATAACAACCAGTACAATCAAATCTTTTCAGGATACAGGAAAAACTTAATCTTATAACCATACATTATAATATGTAGTATTTTTTTTTAGATAAAACTAAACTATATAAGTATATAAAGTTATATCATATAGAATAATAAATTGTTATTTTTTAACTCTGTGGTGAGCTTAGTTTAATATAGTAATAATAATAATATGTGCTGGATGTGGATGGGAGTTGGTATGAAGCCAGTTTGATTGAATCTCAACAAGTATGCTCATCATCTCTTTTTCTTGCAAGTGTCTCCAAAATCTTCACTAATGCATCATTCTTTCCCTTCAACAGCATCAAAAACGCCTCTGCTCGAAACAAATGAAATGCCGATTAAATGATTGTGGTTCCCTTGATTTTGTTATTAAATGAACCTCAGTGCAGTAGCTCATTACCAAATGCAAAAATATGCAACGGCTGCCCTGCATGAAATCATTTATTTTTCTGACCACAAACTCACCTTATCTGTCCCATTGTCATTCTTTCCATAACCCCCACCCATTCCACTCATGTATCCAGAATCAAAGCCACCCCCGCCACCGCCACTAAAACAAATAAAATAAAATAAATATTAATCCAAGGGGGGTCAATCAATAAGTCAAGAAAACAAATTTTGAAACCCAAAGAGAAATGATAAGTAAGTAAATGAACTTTGGTAAGCTCATGTTAAATGAGCTACCTTGGATAATTGTTCTCGTACCCTCTTGCTGCAGCCCCTTGCTGAAATTGCTTCATAAACATTCCCATTGTATTATTCCATCCGTCCATTCCTCCAGCCATATTATTTCCACCCATATTTCCCATTCCTGAAACTGCATCTGCTCCTCCCCCCATGGCGCTGAATGGATTCATTTGTAATGGAGGATTAAAGACGGAAATATTGCCCGGCTTAAGCACTCCATAAGATGCAAGCAGATTACTTGCAGCAATTATTTCTTGAATAGCTTTTGGCGGATATCCCACATTGAGAAGAAAAGCTTTCATGCCCTCAATCATGTGAGGTGGAGGAGTATGCCCATTGGAAATTGGAGGCCCTCCAAAAGTACACCAAAAATGGACTTGAGGAGGATAGCCGGAAGTAGTTGAAAATGATGGAGCATTTTGCGCTGCAGAATTTGGGCCACTATTTCCACCTCCGCCAGAATTACCTCTCCAGTTGCGGCCTGTTGCATAGATAATGAATTATATTAATGATTAGTATTTTTAATAGCCAAAGTCAATAAATAAATAAAATTAATAATTACCACCACCACCGTATCCCTTCGAGTCCTCATATTCATCTCCATAATCATCACCACGGCTGTTGGAATGACCACCAGCATTTGAATAATTAATCGTGAGGCACGAAGAGCTTTGAGGATCTCCTTTAATTATTTCCAATATCAGCTTTAAAGCAGTCTCAATGTTTTCCGGATTTGCTATTGTTCATTTAAAATAAATTATTTTTACAAGGGTATTTTACTTTTACCAAGTTTGCTGTACTCACCATCATTGTTTTGAATGGTAACAACACGTTCATTTGTTGGTAGTTGCTCATTTTTCTGAGTAAGATTAATGTGACAATTGGACTCTTCTTGAATGCTTTTTACTCGACTTCCTCCTTTCCCAATTATTAACCCAGCAGTAGCTTGTGGGACAATCAATGATAACTAGATTCAAAATAAACCAATATCATTTTTTTTAAACATTCTTGAATCAAGATGATTTTCATTTATCTACCTCTTTGTCAGATACAGATTTGGGTCTTGGATTTTTTGGAAACAAATCTGATGGCGAAGTCATCCTTTTAAATATTACCATTGTTGCCTGTAACACATTTGATACTTTTCCCGACATAATTGCAACTCGGTTGTCCGTACCTGCGATACAAAAAAATAGATTTATCAATATTACTTTCACTCTTTGTTTTTAGCATATATTTAGCATACCAGGAAAAGTGTCATTAGCCTTTGACATTCGAATATGGACACTGAATTCCTTTTGGAGATCGGAGATATTTTGTCCTCCTTTTCCAATCACTGAGCCAGCTGTTGCTTGCGGTACCATAAATTTCAGGTACACAGCCTCAGGGTCTGTTGGGGCATTATTATTAGACCGCCCTTGATAAGGTCCAATAAATAACAAAAATTAACATTTAAACATTCATACTGCATACAATCAAGCAGTTATTCATCAGACTCGAAAAAAAATAACCACAACCACACCCACAAACATTAACTAAATGTAAAAATGCAATAAAAGCCCTTGAGCTTATTACCGTTAAAGAAATTGGGCTTCTTTTGCGGACTCGTATAATCTCCAGAGTTTTCGTTGGGCCGTTTTTTACCCCCGCCCTGCCCCTGGTGCTGGTCACCGCCGTGATGACCCCCTTCGTCATTCCCTTCCATCCTGGACTCTAAAAGTCAAAAATCAAGAAAGTTAGCAATTTCTAATTGGCCTTCACTCGATAAGATAACAAACTACAGAAAAATGAAGTAATCTGATAAAAATTACTTGTTTTATAAACTGAGAGGCAGCTGGAGTTTGAGGAGACGGTGTTTATTAATTAATTAGTAAACAATTATCGGCGAAATTAAAATTAATTGAAAGCGGCGCAGGGAAAATGAGTGACGCGTCCAATAGCGGCAGCGTCAATCAGCGGCAATCAAACGTTGGACGTCTCAACTTCCCCAATCTCAAAAAATAAAGAACTAAACGTAATTTCTGCATTTTCAACCCAAATTGACGCCAGATAATTTGTTTTCAGTGCTCTGCAGTTTGGAAATAGACGCAAATAGTTAAATAACTCGAAAAGTGAAATGTTCATCTTGCCTGTTCTTCCAGATGCAATGCTCTCCTTTGTTTTAGACGCTGACGACGTTGATCCAGTGTCCCTATTTGACAAGACCCTTTTGATTAGTGACGTCTCCCTCAAACTGACCTTGCTCAAAACCCTCAAAACTTTAAAGAAACTTGTGGAGTTGTACACAACGAGTAGCAATAAAGGGATGGAATGTGATCTGGGGGAAGAAATGGCTGCAGGGTTGCAAGTTCTTGATATGTTGAGGGATGCTTATATTTGGGAACATCTTAATATCGGTCATTGGAAGTCTGTGGAAAGTTGTTGGAGACGCAGCTACACATTTGTATGCATCTTGAAGGTAACTAATATTTTTTTTTAGAAAATATACATTCTAATAACAGTGTTGTCTATTTATTGTAGGCGATTTTCATGGCCGTGACCAAAAAGCCGTTTGTGGACATTGTCAAAGAATGTGACATGGGGTTAATGATGGGAGAACCCGTGTTAGATAATGCTCTATTGAAGTTTGTAGAAAATTTAAGTCAAATTATTATAAAATCTAGAAGGGAAGAACACTTTTCAATCATTTGCAAAGAAATTAAAGATGAAAACATAAAGTTTCCAGAGGTTTGCTTGCGGTTGCAATTTCCAGAGTCGAGATTCGATATCAAATGTGCAGAAAATCCAACTCTGGAATATTTCTCAAAATTCATGAAAAATAAGACGCCGCTTCTCATTTCCAAAAGTATCGAACACTGGCCAGCAAGAAAGAAATGGAACGTGAATTATATTCAACATGTAATAATAATTTAAATATCATTATAATAATATTAATAAATGTTAATCATAGATAGCCGGCTTCAGAACTGTTCCAGTTGAAATAGGATCTAAATATACATCGGAAGACTGGACCCAAAAACTAATGACAATTGACGAGTTTATAAAAATCTACATAGAAAATAAGAGCGAATCGGGGGTTGGATATATTGCGCAACATCGTTTATTTGATCAGATAACAGAGCTAAAGTCTGATATCAAAATACCAGAATATTGCTTGTTGGGGGAAGAATCAAAGGATGTGGACATAAATGGTTGGTTTGGTCCCAGTGGAACAATTTCCCCAACGCATTTTGATCCAAAACACAACCTTTTAGTACAAATATTCGGATACAAATTAATAAGATTATATCCTCCATCAGAAACCGAGTTTCTGAGACCTTTCCCTTCGTCTTCTATTCTCTTTAATACTAGTCAGTTGGATTTAGAAGATAAACATTTACATGAAAAATTCCCTGATTTTAAAAATGCAAAATATACAGAATTTCTATTGTCTCCAGGAATGATACTTTATATCCCCCCTAAATGGTGGCATTATGTCAAATCTCTAACTCCTTCATTCTCAATTAGTTATTGGTTTGAATAAATTGGGTTATATAATTTTAAATAGTTTTCAATTTATCATAATTTATTAAAATCGCTTCATTTTTTGTCGTTAAAAATATTATTATTATATCGAAAAAGAAAATTCCTTACATCTACACTTTGGTTTCAAACGTTTGGGCTAAAGCAACGCGTTTCATAATTTCTGGACTTTTCTTTCTCATTTCAATTTCATGAATTATTGCAAATCTAAAGAGAGAAAAAAAGAAAAACATTACAGTAAAAAATTGTAACATTATTATGGACATGGATCCATAATATTATTGTGACGTTGTATACCTCAAAACTTCATAGCTCATCACCACTCGCTCCAACTCGTGTCGAAACAAGCGTTTTAACATGGCATCAAAACAGTCCAATTCTGGCAGTCTGAAAAGTTCCCAACGAAGTTTACAGTCTAGTTCTGTGGGTGCTTGCGAGTATACTTGCAGCCATTCGGGGATATCCTTATAGACGAAAAATTAGTCTGATGGCATAGTTTTTAGTTAGCAAAAAACTGTACCTTGAATATTGTAAGGGGATCCTGGAACTAGGACGGAAGGAGTTTTGAAGTCTGTGTGTAGAGGTTGTGGCTGCTGTTGATCTCTCCCAAGACCTTTTCGTGATTCAAGAGATTCTCTACTTGACATTGCACTTGAAGGCAATCTAGGAATATACGCAGGACTAGGAATTCGTCGAACAGCGTAAAATACTGGGGCACAAGGGTGTTCATACTGAGCTTGGCGTGTGATATGACTAAAAACAACCAATAATATAAAATAAAATAATATTATGATTTAATTTAATAATAATTACTTGACATAATAAACTCCATAATCTGATGATTCTACTCGTTCCCAACCGGTTGGAAGACCTTCTTTGGCTAATGGATGTGACCAATGTGTTGTTTGTGTGTTGTGATCAATGTAGTATCTGCGCCCACGGACAGTTTCATCTACTGACCAACCCGCAGGCAACGGAATATCTTCACAACTTCGACCTTGTTATTACAAATTTTGATAATCATTTAATTTAGCATATTCACACCAAATAATATTATTTTATTATAACCAAACTCACTTTTTTGGCAGGCCATTATTCGATTTCTACCTACTTCTAATTCGCTTAAATTCACATACGAATTAGATAAATATCCTCCATGCAACATTAGCTACAAAGAAAAATGATTTTTTTTTAAATCCACATTTATATAATGAAATGTCAGGCTGAGTGGTAAATACCCTTGCTGGTCCTGATATAGACGAGCCCGGAATACTGTCAAGAGAAGCATCAGATCCAGCGTAACAATTTAACAATGGATTTGACAGATTGTTGTGATGATGCTGGAGTGACATTGGACTAAACCTGTCAACCCCTGGAATCTGATGAGGACTAGGAAGAAGAGGGGGTCGTTGTGGATGGAATCCGTTGTTGAAATATATGTGTTGTGCCTGCATTTGTTGTTGTCTTTGTTGAAGGAAATGTTGCTGAGTTAATTGTTGCCTTTGAAGTTGTTCATGATGAATTCGTAGCTGGATTTTTTGAGCTTCGTTGTTTTGATAAGTCTCTGAAGTTACTGAGGACGATGAGCTGCTGCTGCCTTTTTTACTAAGTGCCACAATATTGTTTTGTTCTTGTTCTTTTTTCTTTGCGGCTCGCTTCGAGTTTAATTTTTCAGGCGTCCATACATTGATAACTATTAAACATTGAATGAATTATTTTAGATAGGTCTCGTTAAACTTAATTTCTGGTTAATTTACTTGGAACAACGCTGGGAGTCTCCTTTTTGACATATTTTCCAACAACTCCATCGGCTAAAATTCGTGATTCTTTGTTCTTTTTGGATAACATGGTTATCCGATTGTCTGCTACCGCAAATTAACTTTGTTTACTAATTATTAAATTAAGTCATACTTGTGTATGTTCATTTTTTGTCGTTATTTTATCCTCTGTGGGAGTAAACGGGTTAAAAAATGTTCAAATTAAATTAAAATAACTAAAAACTTTAAAAGTAACTGAAAACAAACTAAAAATTAAAAAAAGTAAACTAATTTGCTGTTGAGGAATTCGACTCAAATAATTTGAGTCAAATTCCTTCAATCAAAACAGCGCGAAATCGACAAAACGAGGGAAAAGCCTCAAATTATTTGACGAAGTTTCCGGAAAATACGCAGTAAGGTAAGATTTAATTGTCCTGACGATTCAACATAAATTTCAATGTCAATGTCGAAAATTAAACATTCCATTATCAATATCAACAAACACCAACAACGAAACTCAACTACACACCGAACCACAATCCATTAGTGTCAAAACGATTTCCCAGCTATTTACTTTTTGCAGATCTGATCACGTTCACAAACAAAATGCCGTCGACAAGAAGTGCTACGCGAAATAAATTAGAACCCAAACCGTCATCACCGCCAGCCAAGGTCACTGGACGAAGGACAACTAGAGTGACGAAAGACGCTGCAGCTGAAACGAAGAAGAAACCTGAAGAAAACGTCGTGCCACCATCATCCACGCCCTTTAAAACACCTCTTCCACCAAAGAGAAAGGGAAGGGCAGTCGTGAATAAGACCAAGGACAAGGAGGTAGAAGTAGTAACTCCAAAGAAAATTGACGATGTTGAAGAAAAGCAAAAAGAATGTGTTACCCCAGTTGTGCAAACACAAAAATCGGGCGCAGCAGCAGCTTCCAGCTCAAACTCAGCAGAGAGTTTTCCAGGTAAAGAAATTGTAAAGCTTTTGAACCGTTTTCAGTAGCTAATTTAGTATTCTGTTTTTTTTTTTAAAAATCTTTAAAAACAGAAGGATTGGATCGGAAACGTCAGTATTACGGAATAGAAGTAACTTCTACTCCAGTGAAACCTCTTCCTCCGGGTGAGGTGACAAAGAAGGATATTGACACATGCTTTGGCTTCGACGCAGATGAGGAAGAGGAAAATTACACTGATTTAATTTCTCCAATACAAAGACCTAAAACATTCCGAAGACCTATGAATGGATTTAATGAATTATTGGCTCGCTATAATAAAGAGGACAATGACAACGAGTTGGAGGTTCATTTTGATGGAACAAAAGTTGTGAAAACGTATTCACATAGGTCAGTTATTTTTTTCAATATAAATAAAAACAATTGTATATAATATCAACTAACTTTTTCGTGTTGTAACAGACGCATGGATAGGCACGATATTATTTTGCCTCACGTTAAGCATGCGAATCAAAAGAAGGCTGCTGCCGAGAAAAAGAAACACGGCAAACGTCATTTGGTATGTCAATTTTCATTGAAATAGAAACTAAATATAATGAGCTTTAAAATTATAAAATTACTATACAGGATAAAGATGGAATGGATCCAGAGACGAAAAAGTGGCTTGAAGACAAAAACAAGGAATTTGAAGACCTCCTTACTGTACCTTTACTGGTGACGAAACCGACAAATGTGACAAAACCCACCGCTGGGAAATCGAAGAAATAATCTGACAATATTAAATTCATTATAGTCTCTCACGCAATGTACAATTGACAACTCAAAATGTAATTAAGTGTACAGTCATGCAACGATGCAACAAAGTGCAAAAATTAAAAAGAAGTATAATAATTGACATTATCGCTTATGATTAATTATGATAAGTTTATACTACTATGACTGAAGAGAGTTATTTATTTTATTTGTAGCCAGAGTTCTTTTATTGCAAAATGCTTTAACTTGTAATAATTTATTCCAAACATTTTTAGAAGAAAGTTAACAATTATAGTGGTAGCTGTATTATTGGTTGAGCGTTCATCTATAAAATAATCTCTGAGCGTTTTAAATAGTAAACAACAACTTTATATTTTATATTCCAACCTTTTTGATATTTTTATGCAGCAAGATTTTTTGCAGACTACAGCTATTATTGTAATTTCCAAGTTTCGCTATTAAATCCTAAAATTGGGTTAACATCTAACTTTGTGTGTGCGTACTTTTCTCCAACCTCAATCATCTCACTTTTTTAATTGTTCAATGTTTTAAATCACACTGCGGAATAGCTTGACTCCATTTTCCATTCTTGCCACAGTGAAGCATTCTCGATCCCCTATTGTTGCATTTTTTTAGGATTTGAAATAACATCTTGTCAAAGAAATAGTAATTGCTTAAGTAATGCTTACCGCAACTCATATTCATCTGAACAGTCAAATTCCACCGTCTCTCCAATCGCTGTAACAAATTAAAAGTTTTTATGAAAAGCTCTCCAAATTTGGATAAGCATATTGATGGGCTCACCATAAAAGAATTTAACTTTGGAAATTGACCCTCCAATAATGCTCCCTGAAAAATTATAGAAAATAGCAGTGATATTTACAAGAGTTTACAAAAGAGGCAAATTGAGACTATTGTAGTTTAAGCACTTTAAACCTTTAAGAGGATAGCTCCCTAGGTGAGATTGTCGTAGAGCCCCAAACTTTGTCAGCCCTAAGAACAGGTCAAAAGGTCACTACTTTGGTAGTGTTCATGAGTCTCACCCCCTCAACAGTGGGGGGTATAAAGTTGGGCTTTTAACTTCCTGGCAGACTTCAAAGGCCCATATTTAACTCCGCCATCTCACATTACCCCAGCGGTCATAGTGCAGTTTGTGTCGTATATGGATCAAATGTCAAGGGTCACTTGATTTTTTATTATTAGTATGAAGATATCACAATTTTCCACCATTTTTCTGGATGTGGCAAAAAATTGACACGAAGGACCTCCCAATAATAAAATTATAGTGCGACCTTATGACCTATTCTTCGTTTTTTTACAAAATTTGGGAGATCTAAGACAATCTCATGATACTCTTATTTTTAGTTAGCTACTTTCTGAGGCAGATCAAGAGCTCATATATATGAGATTTACCTGGATAAGGACATGAGACGACGCCTGTAAATTAAGATTTTAGTAAGACTAAATTTCAATTATTTATAATTTTCAATTTTCTGAATACATTTAATTCCTACGGCTCGAGACCATTTCCCATTGTCTTGACATGCCACTATGGGTTGTCCTTCCATCATGAATCCAGATTTGCATTCAAAATTAGCCAAGTCCCCTGCTTTGTAAGGTGCCTTTCCCGTGACAAAGCCATTCTCTGGAGCAACAGGGTCAGAACATTCCACCTCTACATTAAATATGCATAGGAATTAAAATATAAAATTCAAATACTTTCGCATCTGCTATATGTAAAATAATGAACCTTTGCAGATTGGAAGAGCAGCAGACCATTTTCCGTTCGCCTGGCAGACGGCTTCGGAAGGACCATCTGCGACATATCCTTGAGAGCATGTAAACAAGGCTTTGCCACCAACGTCCAAACTGAGAACTGAAATTTTGGGTGGTGCCGTCTCATTCTTCTTGAACGTGGAATTCCTTAGCGAAATTGGTGCTAGTGCAGGAATTATGGAAATGTCTTGACATTGAACGGCTGTAAATATATATAATTTAAAATCTAAATTATTTATGTAAAAATAAATAATTGGCATACTTTCACATCTTGGCATTGAACCACTCCAATTGGCTGATGGCAAGCAAACTATTTCTTCGTTTCCAACCACAGAATTTCCCCCATTGCACTAGAAATTGAAAACATATTATTTAGAACAATTAGAACATAAATTAAATCTAAATTGACCCAATACCTTGAACGATACTACAGCCCCTAAAGATGTGCTAGTCGTAGAGGCAATCAGAGCTGGGTTTTCCGGTAGTGGTGGACAATGGAGTTCTAAAATATACAATTATATGTAAATAAATATATGCAAAATATTTTCATTTAATTAATTTTAAAGATTTCTCACTTGTGACAACAATATTTACTTCATGTGTGTATCGCGCTGGCGTTGCACATCTATATATTCCACTATCCTCAACTTGAGCGTTATCGATTGTCAAACGGTATTCCAAAGTAGGATCTCTTCCAGTATCTTCAGCCCATCCTTCCTGATATTCTCTGCAAACAAATTAAAGCAAATTTTATGATTTTTTTTTACTTTTTAAAAACATGCATGCTAAAAATTACTTACTTGTGAGTATTTGAAGTCTCCCATTTCGGCGTACCAAATTTTCTGATCCAAAGCTAAAAATTATTTGTTAAGTGTGTTGAAATTAATGCAATAAGTTGCCGTCTTACACATTCCATGTGCAAAGTTGTTCCTTCGTAAATTAATAATTTTCCATCATTGCTTTGAATAATCGACCCATTATGGAATCTAAAGAGAATTGTTGGTGGACGACCAACTTAAGAATAACAATATATATTTAGTAAAGTAGTATATAGTAATTATTATTTGAAACAAATTTATCTGGCTTACGGGCATAATCATGAAATTGGCTCAAGCCTTCGCATTGAGGAGTGATTCCTAACCTGCAAATATTAATTAGAATTTAATTAAAATTTCATCGGTTTATTTTCATTACAATGAAATTTCACCATTGTCCAGACAAGCATTTTCTGTAAACAGAACCTTTAAGTCTGAATTTTCCAATGTCAACACATCTCGAAACCAAAATAGCTCCGGTCGGAAATTCTGCAGGCTCGAGTAATTCCTTGTCGTTATTGAATGTAGAGACATATTTATCAACATTTTTGTATTTGCAGGAACCATTAATTCTTTGGAGTATTTCATAAATATCAAAATCTGCTTCATTTGCAGCTTCACAACTTGTATTTGCATTAGTTGTCCAAAGCCCATCATTACAAACCACTCTCCATCGATTTTTAACCTTTGGCTTGACATTTATGCATCGATATTGAATATCTGTGCCATCTGCAAAGCTGTAATCTGACGCATAATCCACAGGTCTTCCTTCGACATAAGACACGGCCCCCCTTTCCCTTGGGGGCGATCCGCACGATCGTCTAATTCCAGAGTACATATTTTTAGCCATGTCTTTGTCATGCTTCTTTTTCTTGTCCCCTTCTCCCACCCCATATTCATTGTAGCCGTAGCTGTTATTTGGGAGATTTGATGGGTGAAAGCAAACTGGTTTGGTTGGCCTAAAATCACCCAGCAAACAGGAAGTTATTCCTGTATTCAATTTTCTAAAGTCTCCATCGCAAGTGTAGTCAAACTATATGTAAAAAAAAAGAAGGTAAATCCGTTAATCAAATGACGACAATTTTCTTGATAATGTAATTTATATGTGTACTTCTGTTCCATGTGTTACGTGCATTCCAGATCTGTAGCCATTTGTATAAGTTCCGTAATTCAAAGATGGGAGTTTGCAAGGAGCTAAAAAAAAGAGAAAGTAATTTAGCATTCAGTTTTAAAAATATTTTCTGTAATTGCATAAGGTGCAATTACCAGGTACGCATTCTGGTGCATCTCCAACATCCCATTCTCCGTACCAACAGACGAGTTTACTAGGACCACGAATAGCATAGCCTTTTGTACATCGAAGTTCAATTGCAATTCCATGCTTAATCATGTCTTCAAAAACCAACCCTTTGGTTTTTTCATAAAGTGTCCCATGCATGAGATATGGGACTTTGCATGGCACTTGAAAAAAAAATTTAAAAAATATGTTTTGGCATATAAGTAAAAGTTTAGTACAGCTCATGTTTTATACAACTTACAAGCACTGCACTGTGGGTGTTTAGGTTTCCAACGTCCTTCATTGCATTTGATTGTATCGTTAGGTAAATTGACACCAAAGCCATGGGTGCAACTAACTTTGACCACGGCTCCATGAGAAAAGCTAGAATTGGCATCATCGCCATTTTGAACCACTTCAAACTGAATGTATTGATCATGATCAAGGCTAAAAAAAGAAAGCATGTCCTTTTCATAAACTTTCTCCTTGTATTCTATGTCATGAAATATTTACTTGGGGCAAACGGAAGCAGCTAATTCATAATCATCTTCGTCTTCTCCCTCAACTTTATGATGTTTTCGTGATCCCCGTTTTCCACTTCCATCCCCACCTCGTCCCCCAAATTGTTTGTTTCTCATTGCAGCACTTCCAGCTTTAAAAAACAGTTGACAGTTGTTATTAAAACGTATTAAAAAGAATATAAACGATATAAACCTTGCTTTGCCCCAGCTTTTCGCTTTCTCCTAATCAGTGACCTTGCTGACCTGACAGATCTTACCCATCTAAAATTTGGATGTTGACTTGGTAGGCAACTGTGATGAATGTAAAACTTTAGATGAAAATATATTTTGAACAAAAACTGTGATTACTTGGGTGTTTCAGCTTTAGGAGACCATTCGCCACGAATACAAGTTTTTCCTTTTGAAATATCAACATGTTAGTTACTCCAAGAATTAGAAAATTTTCTGAGATTTTACCAACCTTGTGGACCATCAGCTAAAGCATAGCCTTTTTCGCACTCAAACATTATTT
>JAQIXN010001912.1:0-14594 GCA_034698145.1 Proisotoma minuta
CCACAACTTTGTGACTCTGGCTTTGAACCCTTTTGCTTGTTTGTGAACTGCTTAGTTTTCTTCCTGTAATTTTTCCTTTATTACTTGCCCCATTTATGGAGCTGAGACTGAGACCAACAAAGGATGAGACGAGAGCAGATTCTGCAGCTTTTCTCAAAAGTTCTTTTGGGATTTCTGGTGCTGGTTGTGGACTTTGACTGGCAATTTTATTTTTATGGAGAATGGAAATTGTTGATGTCATTGTGGAAATCTAAAATTTACAAAATTTACACTTGTTAATTATTTTTTTTCTTAAAAAAAACAAGATCAGAAGTCTAGTGATACTCTGAAGAAGAATGAATTTGATTTGAAATTGTTTCAGATATTTCAAAAGGGAAAATGCATCGAAGCGAGAATCTTTGTTTATTTGATGCACTCAGAGATAAATTGATATTGAGATGAGCTCCGTTTCAAATTAGTTGAACCGTTTACTTTGCCTGCTCTTTTACAATTTCCATCCGCAAATAATTTTCTGTTTACAAGTACACAAAACTTTTCATGTTAATCTAACGGGAATTTAGGTTTATAATAAAAACCAATTAACTTTTCTCTCACAATGATAATACCCCATAAGTATCATCATGTAATTGAGATGCAAAAATAACAATGCGTGTTACAACAATAAATTATAGACAAGAATAGGGAATGTAAATATAACAATGGTGTTAACAAGTTGTAAACCTGATTCCTATTTTAGTCAAGATTTCAATTAATTAGTAGTAGCCTCATAAGTTGTCATTATAGAAATTACCTTAGAATGAGCCCACACACAATATGCTGCCTTTGTAGAAATACACCACTGATGCACTACTTGAAAGTATATTTTAGATGGCTTAGTATTGGCTTTAGATAACGTAAATATTTCAATAGCAGAGAGAGTTATAAATATTTTACAGCCTCATCATTGATCGTTCCATAAAATCAATGAATTACGTACTAGTTGTTACTGCCATTACCATTTGCTCGGTGGTAAAGCACGCAAATATAACAGACGCAATACTTGACAAACAAGTGTGAATTTTATTAATAATAGGAATGTTAAAATGTGTTTCCAATTTTTTCGAGTTAATAGCTGTCCTGTCACCTATTTAATCTTTTGTTAAATGCATGGAATAAGTCAAAGTCATTGCTGACAACATAAAAATAAAGCTTATCTCATCTTTTCCCTATTATCTCAAGGTATAATAATGTGAACTACAACGCAATCCATCCTGACCATCATCGTCAATTCATTTGCTTAAATAGTTCGCAGTGTGATATGCCACGAAAAAGAATGCAAAAACTAGATTTGCAAATTCTGCATGGAATTTCATGCACAAGATGCATTCAAAAACTTGATAGTTTCGGTTATTATATAGCCTAATAATAATTAAAGATTGTTTCCTATGCATGCAGCAATATACATAAATGGAACATTTTAATGAAATGACGTAATAAAATGGCTGACAATACAAAATATAGTGTCAACTTATATTAAGCTTTAGACATGGCATTTCTTTAGTTTAACTAAAATGAGTGGTAATGGTAAACAGAAAACGAAGAGGGTTGTTTACAACTTTTTATAAATATCCACATTCCATCAACTAACCCTGTTGGTGTCAGATTAATTAAAGAAATCATGATAAATTCTCAACAAATGCACTTCTCCGGTTTCATGTCTTAATATGTACAAAGTCATACGAAAAACGACATATATAATCATATCGTCTTTGAAGCTCTGATTCTGATTCCTGGCAATATTCCCAAATTCCATGTGCGAAAAGTTGCTAAAATTGCACTACACACACAAAGTGAGATTTGGAACACGGATATTTATTCTTGGCTCATTTCATTTCATAAAGTCTTTGCGAACAAGAGCTATTCTAAACATTTTTTTTTTGCAATGGATAAGTAGTTGATCTTTATAAAATTCTCAAAATTCTCAATGTGTGAAAATATTCTGGAATGCAGAATTACTGCTCAAAGTGGAATACAACAACTCACCGAAGAAAATTTGTCCGTTGACATTATGGATTCATCACTTGCAATTCTACTAAAAAAATCTCAACTTTACCTAAAGTTTAATTTGTTTCGGAAATCTTTGGAAAATTCAGACTACCTTTTGTCAACCCTGAAGAAGCAAACGGAGAGCGAATCAAAGGCAGACACATTATTCCATCTCAATCATAAGCTTAGATTTAAAGGGATTGAATTGAAAGCAAAAGCTTTGTTTGGACTCGGTAGATTTAGTGAAGGTCTCCATATATTGAAGGAAGAAATAAAATATTTGACAACTTTGCTGGAAGGAATACGAGCGGATGAAGAAGAAGTGTCAAACGTTTACAAAAGGCGTCAAGAGATTAAACATTTGTTGCATCTTTTGGGAAAAGGGAAAGAGTTGGAAAATCAGAGTAAAACAGGAGATATAATAGACATGGGAAACTTTCTCCCAAATAGGAAAATCAGACTGGAAGTTGAAGCTTTAGCTGATTTTCAAGGGACTAATATTGACATTGGGGCTAACATTCCTTCAAAAGGTCGCGGAGTTGTTGCCTTACAAGACATTCCAAAAGGGAGTCTAATTTTGGCTTCAAGAGCATTCGAAATTGTGTTTGACACCGATGATGATGACGATGATCTTGAACAGGCAATTGCTCAAAAGTTGAGACTTGATCCTGAACTTATCCCAGACGTTTATCAACTCCATGCTGGGAAAGAAATGGGAAGCATTAAAAATGCCACAAGTCAAAATATCATAGATCTCAAAAGAATAGCAGGAATATGTACGCTTTATGAACTATATTATATTGTTCTTATATCATTTAATTATTTATTAGGTACCATGAATTCTTTTGGAAATTCAAGAAATTCTAGTGGATATGGTCACAATTCTAGGGGTTTATGGATAACTCCGTCCTTCTTTAATCATGACTGCATAGACTTCAACTGCATGTGGAAGGTTTTAGGAGATTTTCTCTTTATAAGAGTATCTCAGGATGTAAAAGAAGGGGACGAGTTGTTAATTACTTACACAGGTTGTACTTATGAAATTAAAAACTATATTAAAAGAGGAATACTTAAATTAGTTCTTCATATTCCTTATAGACTCCTCAGAAATTTATGAAGAACGTGAGACATTCTTTAGTGCCCATGATTTTATTTGTGGCTGTCGTCTTTGCACTTTTCAAATTAATGAAGACTCTAACGTGAGAAAAAGGAGACTTGAAATTTTGGAAAAGCTTAATAAGATTGACGACAATATTAATAAAAGCAGTAAGGAAAAATGCAAACAATCAATACCTATTAAAAAATGCATATTCTTTTTCGGATAGCTGATATACCGAGTGACATTTCATTTGCCGAAAAATGTCTGAAAGAGCTTGAAGAGATGGGAACAAAGCGTCAATCTTGGAATTTTGCAAGACATGTTGCTCTTGACCTCTTATGCAAACTTTATCTCAAAACGGAAAATCTGAATTACAAGGAAATGGCTGAAGAGTACTATGTGGTGATAAACGGATCTCAAGAAGAGAAAGAAGAGGGAAGGGTTTGTTTGGAAGTGGGGGCGGCCGCTCAAGTTGCATCCGTCCAAATGAAAGCAAAAGACTTTCCCAGGGCTCAAAAATGGATACGCGTGCTCCATCAGGATTTAACTCTAGTTTATGGAAATGCTCAAAACCTTCTCAAAAAATTGTATCCCCAATTGTACTCTTTAGCTGTACAAAATGACGCGTTGTAAATAAATATTCGACACTGGTGTTTGTGATCAAAATGCATGCGGAACTTGTATAAAAACGATATTGACTATAAACCTTTAAAAATAGAACGATTGGAATGAATAAATGGGTACAAAACGTGTATCGGAAGTCATAAACTATCTAAATATAGATATTATAAAAAATAAACATATTTCAAATCACACATTTTATTTTATTACATATTTCTTTGAGTATATTTGCTTTTGCTGCTGTATGAATTGAATGTGTATGTAGAATCAACCACCGTGCAGTTTGAATTGTTAAAATTTTCAAAAAAATGATTCCATTCTGTTCCTGTTCTATGATTTCTTTACACTCGACTAAGTTTATTGTATATTTTATTTTATGTGTGACAAAGTAGCGTGTAATTGGTTTAATATGTTATAGTAATAACTTTTGCTTACACTCACTGACCGATTTAATTAATTAAACTGTGTTGAGCACCGGAAGTTGGCATTTTTTTTATTTATGAATTTGTTCTGCATTTAATGATAAAGTTCATATATTTATATCATTCATTGTCAATGTTATTTAAAAAAACATAATTTGTAGAAATTATATTTATCGCAACTGACCAATCTCAGACCAGATCAGACATGGCATAATGAACAATTAAATTTGTATGCATTTAACCTTAATCTTCTCGATATAACAAATTAATACAACTTTGCAATACCTGATGTGCTCTATATTAAATTAATAAGATTAAACAAATATAATACATACTTTGTTGTGCGTATCAATTAGAGATCTCAGAAGAAATGAAAATTATTGTTTAAAGCCACTTCCTTACATAATGTGCATTTTTAATTCTCAATAATTACATTAGATATTAATACACTCAATTTTCATGCAGTGATAACAGCCAAAAACGTATGCTACATATAAAGAAAGGGAGATTTATTTTAATTTTATGTCATAGTCTACTCACCGCAGAAGCGTTTTAGTTTAAATGTTTACTTGCGTGCATGTAAACGAAAATGGTATAAAATGAACGCCAACTCTTGGTTTCATTACAGTTTGTTTCAAACAATTGAATATAGTGTTGTTCACTCCTGAAAATATACATACGGAAATGGGATCCAAAATTGCTTTGATTGCTGTAAGTTTAAGAAATAATCATTCATAATTCAAAAGTTCTAATCTAAAACGGTTTTAGATGGTCACATTGGCCATCGTTGTTTGTGTGGCGTTTGCCGGACACATTCCACACGGTCACGGTTGGGGAGGAGACAACCATCATGAGCAACAGGGATGGGGATGGTCACACCCAAAGTAATTTTTAAAATAAATTCTGAAACTGTATTAAATCAACAACGCTCTCAATTATCATAGGTACAAGTATTCATATGGAGTGAATGATAAGCATACAAAAGATTCAAAGCACGCTTCAGAGTGGAGAGATGGGGACAATGTCAAGGGGGAATATTCCCTATTAGAGCCCAATGGTCATTGGAGGACGGGTAATTTTCCTGGATAAAGCCTCAAAGAAATTGTCCCTGATTATGTATTTTCATTTATGTCGATTTTAGTGACCTACACGGCCGGGAAGGATGGCTTTCATGCAAAGGTTCACAGGACCCCTGGCCACGGATGGTCTGGATAAGAACTGATTCAAGTCCACCCATTCCTCCTTTATGAATTTTCCAACCAGTTCTTTCTAATAAGCTATCTAAAACCCTTTTCTACTTTGAGACTGAAAATTATATACAAACTATAATACAAACACTTGATCATTATTTTCGTGTTCCATGTCAATCCATGTTCTGTGCCTTTCTACAGCTTATCTAAATACATTTTAAAGAATTTTCTAGTCATCTTTTTAATACATCTGTCCACTTAACATTGATTCTTTGTAATTTCATGTTGTATTGACAAATAAACATTTGTATCGAGTTCAAAAGCTCAAATCAATCAGCTAATTATGGTTTTATTTTTCGTGAAAAATTTTCCAAAATTCTTAAAAAGGTTTTATTATAATCCATTATAATGATCCTTGCAACAATTAACCTGAGAATGAGATTTCAAACACTACTCTACCACTAGTAGATGGATAGTTGAAAAAAGATAAGGAAATAGTAACTTTTATAATATGGAAGTAAAATTAAATATCTTTAAAGATATTAAGTAATAAGAAGTCTTAAGAAGAAAACAATTGTCAAATAATCAAATATATACAAAACCTTTTCTAAAACCGGAAACAAGATTTCATACAAGTAAATATATCGATGAATGGATGTCTTAGTTGTTGAGTCCTGAACTCTGGCTATTATTCTTGTTTTCATGTTCCAATTCTTTTTGCAAGTTATATGCTTCCAATTCTTTGACAAATTCTGCCATGCTTTTCATCTTGTCAAAACTTGATCCACGACATTTTGGACAGTACCATTTCCCACGTGGAGCTTGTTTCAAATCGACACAAGGAAAATGAAACCACTCAATAGGACATAGCTCATTGTCACAGCAAACCATGCTTCCAAAAGATACCTAAAAATTTAAATATATATATATATTAAAAAATATATTTTGATGATTATTGGATAATATTACATCGACACAAATGCAGTATTTTGGTTCATCCGAGTCCACATCGCTTTCTTCTCTTTCATTAAGATTCTTTTGAGATTTTTGAGGAGTCTTTTTTGTTGTTAGTTTTTTGAAAGATTGTGATTGTGTCTTTTTAGAATTGGAGCCACTGTTGTTACTTCCAGAAACTCCTAATGAAGTAGCAATAGTAGCACCAGTAGATTGTCTTGTTACACGAGCGCGATAAAACTCTTCATTGCCATCATCAGAAACACTGTCTGTTTTCCCCGTAGACTTTCTGTTTTTGGACGATTGTCGCTTGGTATTCTTTTGGTTTTGATCATCTGAAACACTTTGACTTCTAGATCTGTTGGCAGGTTTATTAGAAAAAGTGGTAATTTTCTTTGAAGGCGAATTTAGCTCAGTAGAATTTGTCAAATTTTGCTGAGTAAGGTTGATTGGACTCTTTTGAAGAGCTATTTTTTCATAATATTGAGCTGAACTTTTAATAATTTGTTCCAGAATCTCAGGAGGAACTGGGTCTAATTCGACTGACGACTTTTGGTCATGATTCTTTTGTTGATGGTTTTCAGTCTTTTGATCGATATTTGAAGGCGATTTATGGACCATTGTAGGATCAATACGACTTCTCAATTTTCTTTGGTTTTTCTGTTCAGCTATAAACATCATTTAATGATTTATTTGAATATATGAAATTATGAAAAGTAATTATAATACGTTTTTATATCTACAAAGCTTACCATCTGGGGATCCTTGTATAAGACGTTTCCTATCTTGATCCAGTAACCTTTCTTGGTCTTCTATAGCTTGCTTATTTTCGTCAGATAACTTCACCTTCTCATGCTGAATTGTCTGAATTTGATAGAGAATATCTACCACAGACATCTGAGAGAGCGCGCAGTCTCCGTCCGTCGCAGTCAATGTTTCGTCAGCATGGCCAGAAATAATTCCTTTATTATCTTCAGGATTTTCCAAATAAGATTGCACTTGTTTTTCCAATTGGAAAACTAATACTAAAAAAGCAAAAAAATGTATTTTTTCAAGTCCATAAAAATAAATAATAAAATTAGTACCTTCAAGATCTATATTCAATTGTTTAATGCGACTATTATTTCGCTGGGCATCCAAAGGTAAATCTTCAATCGAGTCAAAATAATCTTCAACATATTTCTGAGCGTCAGCATCAAGTTTTTTAAGTGTTTGAATTGACTCCATCATGGCATTATTTACTTCACTCAAGGTTTCATTACTAAAAATTTCATCGTCATCCTCGTCATCACCAAATTCAGAGTCTTCGTAAACATTCACATCATCACTGCCATCCGATTCTGCAGTTGTCTGGGGTTCCTTATTGTTGACATCATTGACAGACGGTTCATCAACTGGTCCAAGTGTAAGCATTCCAGTTGCTGCAGTCACATTGTTGCACTCTGAGTTCAATTTTTGTCGAAAATGTACCGAAAGTTTCCCAAAAGGTTTTTCATTTTCATTGTTCGCAATCAGAGACTTTGAAGAGCATGGTTCCACGTTATCAATTGTTGTTGAGAATGCTTCGTTTTCAATTTCGACTTCGCCAGTTTCCACTTCTACCTCCTGAAAGCCCACGCCCTCCTCGAATTCACAAATCATCATCGAATCTGAATATTCAAAATTTCCATCCTCGTGGAATGTGGAATAGTTGCTATTCCTCTCCATCCACGCCCTAATGGCATTGTCACCAATTTCTTCAGCAGACATTGCAAATCGCTAAAAATAAAAGGATGAATTTAGACTTTAATTCTTGATTAAAATCAATTGTTGGTTTAACAAAACGCATTGTTTTTTAAAGTATTTACTTGTAATCGCAGTGACTCCTGTCCCCTCAAATTTAAGCTGTTAAATTGAAACTTTTCTATATTTTCAATTTGTTATTCAAATTATTCAAAAGTATTTTTGGGAAAAAAACTAATCTGCGTGTCACGCAGAGCAAATTCCAAAATTCCGGACAAACATGAGAAAGTTGAGACAAATCTCTTTGTTGCAATTTTATCCCGAGAAGCATTTTTCATTACATTACATTTTTTATCGGAAATATTATTTTACAGTTTACTGTAATAAGTTAATGTCCGGTTTTTTACGAGAAAAGCACAAAGCATTTAGGTAATTGCAATTTTTTGGTCATTGCCACTCTCGGAGGAGTCGTGACTGAGCATGCAGCTAATTGATTACGACCATTTACATTTAAACTTCTGGCAAAAACAACATAGATTTGAAACTATTACAAATGGATTTAAAGAAGGGATGAAGAGTTTTCAGACCCAGACAAAACACTTTTCATGAACTACTTCTTTTATCCGTAAATGAGAAAATTAGCAAAAACTATAAAAGTAGTAGTAGTATATAGTCGTAACTTTGAATGAAGATGTGGAGGATAGAAGATGGACGGAAACCAATTAACAAGGGTTTTTAATGGTTCATAGACTTTTGGTTATACAATTTGTTTTTCATAATCATAAAGAGTCTTTAGGTGGGATCCGTTGCAGAACATGAGCTTGGACATGAGGGATAAAACTTGGGGAACAATACCAATTTAATATAGGCACATGAGGGTGCCATATAAATACTCCCGTCTGTCTTGGTTATCATATCACTGCGAAAAATTCATTAGTTTTGTCTTGCATGACGTAAATGTTTACCTGTTCTTCCTTAATTTTACATTCCATTAAATTAGCTTAGTCTGGTTTCAGCATTTGTCCTGAAAACTCTTCTTCTGTTTCATGTTTTAAAATAAAATGGCATCAAAACCATTTTGGGAA
Source organism: Proisotoma minuta (assembly GCA_034698145.1). Taxonomy (NCBI): domain Eukaryota; kingdom Metazoa; phylum Arthropoda; class Collembola; order Entomobryomorpha; family Isotomidae; genus Proisotoma; species Proisotoma minuta. Next base: position 9,119 of record JAQIXN010001912.1, read on the forward strand.
TATTTGTCTGATTTCCTCCTGTTTTTGATTTTTTCATTGTTTGCCATCTATTCTTACATTGCCACCGTTTTCCTACTAATTTTCTTCCCTTTGACAAAATATCTTGTAAAGAGACAATTGTCGGCCTATGGGATCACTATAAATGGGGACAAGGGGGATATTCAAGTGTTCAACGAAAAACGTTTTTTCACGCGTGTAGCAATCGAAAAAAGTTATGGGCTATTAGATAGCAGATTAGATGGGGATTGGGATACAAAGGATTTCAGAACCATCATGGTAAAAATTATGAGGGCAAGAAAGCATTCTGAGGTTCTTCACCCCCTTTGGTTCGTACTCGACATTTTCAATCTCCAAACTAAATCAAAAGCTTGGCTTGTAGGACAAAAGCATTATGACGATGGTAATTTTGATTAAAATAAAAATATTAGCCCCCAACAAATTGTAAAAAAAAATGTCAACTTTATCATCATATTTTTGTTCAAATTCATAGCTACCTCTGTGATAGAAGCCATGATAGATTCAAACCTTCAATACACTTGTGGATATTGGAAGAACGCTAAAAATTTAGAAGAAGCCCAAATCGCAAAGATGGACCTCATTGCTCGGAAGCTTAGACTTGAAAAAGGAATGAGAGTACTTGATCTTGGGTATGCCCAAAATATGCAAGTTTCAACAATCGTAATTAAATTTATGGCTTTGAACACAGATGCGGCTATGGGACTTTGGGCAAATATCTCATGACGAATTATGGAGTCAAGATTGTAGGATGCTCAATTTCAAAGGAGCAAATCAAATATGCAAAGAACCTTTGCAAAGGATTCCCAGATGCTGAATTTCTGTTATGTGATTATCGGGATATTAAAGGGAAGTTTGACCGTGTGGTTAGCGTGGGGCTGTTGGAACATATTGGAGCAAAAAACTATCGAGCATTTTTCCAATTGGTTAGGGACCGTTTGAAGGACGATGGGATATTTGTGCTGCATTCTATTGTTAATTTGAATAATGCAATGATTCCAAAAGATTTATGGTTTAATAAGTATCTCTTTCAAAATAGCTATTGTCCCCATTATATGGAAGTTTGTAAAGCAATGAATGATTTATGGGTTATAGAAGATTTTCAAAATTTAGGGTTTGATTATAGTTTAACAATGACAGAATGGGAAAAGAAATTTGATGCAAGTTGGCCACAGTTTAGAAAGCAATATGGAGACAGATTTTATAAGATTTGGAAAATGTATCTTCAAGGTGGAAGTGCAATCTTTGAAACAAGGGCTTTGCATCTCGGTCAACTTGTGTTAAGCCCAGATGGCATAAAAGGGGGATACCACGCTGCAAGATAATTTGTTAACAACAGTCTTATTAAATATTGTATAATCTTTAGTATAATCAAAATGAAATTAAAATTTTCTGCATAACAATAACAATTTAATTAATTAATTATTGATGCATGTAACATGCAGCATGTCCTTGCATATTTCGTCTAATCAGATAGCGAATAATGGCTTTGGTAAAAGGCAAACATATAAATAATAATATTATGTAAAATATAACATACAAATTAGGAGCGGATGCTATACTGTTTTCTGGTAACTAAACAAGCATAAATTACTGTTTACTGTGATGTTTGAGGTAATTCCTTTAATTGTTTAATATCGTCTCATGAAGCTTCTTCTTATCTCTTTCATCCTTTTTAAGTACCGAAAGTATTTTTTTCTTGTCACGGTCAGATTCACGAATCCTGAACAAATTTACAAGTTAGTTAATATTAAAAATAACACGGAAACTTTTTTTTTACTTTTCAAGGACTTTGATTGCAGCTTGTGGAATAACTCTAGGATATTTCGACGCAGCAGCTCCAAAGTCATGAAAATAGGAAGAAAAATCACACTGATTGAAAAGATCAAGCAATTGTCTTGTATCTGTAAAGCACTCGAGAAGCAAAGCTGCATCCAAATCTTTCACAGGTTGTGACTGTGCAAATTCTAAAGTAGAAATGATGCATCTTTAATTCACTTATAAAAAGAAATCGTTTTTAAATATACATACGTTCACATTGAATCAAGTCCAATTCCAGTTGTCTTAAGGCACCAAGGGATATCTGTTTTATATCGTCTTCCAACATTAATGACAATAGACGCTTATTGATATGCTGACAGGCCGCAACACAAGCCGTTCTTGCTACTTTTGCCTAGAAAAAAATGTAGAAAGGGTTTAAAATCACGATCGAAGATATTTAATATTTTTTAATCGCTTACAGGTAAATTAGTGAACGCAAGGAATATCGATTGCAGAAAAGCCATCAAGTCAATGATATAATCTGATGCTCTTCCTTGAGGTTCATTCAGATTCCAGTCATAATTTGACAGTTCAAATGTTTCGTCAATCTTAGCTTTGAGTTTCTCATAAATTTGTTCTTCTGCTTCTGCTCTTGCATCTTTGAACATTGATTTTCCTTGAAGTTCAGCTTTATGAGTCATATTTTTAACTGTACCCCTGCAATAATTTATATTAAATTAGTTTTCTTTTTACAATTTAAGTATAAAAAAAGTGTTAAATACCCAGTAACATCACAAATATATTCTTCCAGATAGATGTTTGTATGTTCCAAGTAATTTGTGTTGATTGTGATTTGAATTAGTTGCAAAAGGCCAATACTGTGTTTCTGAATGAGAGTAGTAAGACAGCCACCAAGCGTAATTGTGAGCAATTGATTTGTCGACTTTCTCATTATGTCATCAACTTCTGTTTGGCTGAGATTAAGTTCTTCCGTGTACTTTAAAGAAGCTTTGACAAAATCTTTGACTTGTTGATAAACTCTAGGAACCATTGATGAAAAGGGAAACTTTTTAGGATAATCTTGTTTATCCAAGCTAGGGTCAATATATGGGAAAGTTCTTATCACATTTTCATATTCGTTTTCATCTAACACCTTTAAACAAAAACAGAGTATTTTTAATCCTTTCACGATTTAGATACTTTATTATAAATTGTTTGAAAAATATAATACTTGTAAAGGGTGATACGTATCTTCATCAAAAATTTCTCGGAAAGAATGAACACATCGTTGCATCAATACATCTGTATAATGCTCTCTGATTTCTTGTAACGTGACCGATAAATGAGAAACGTTGTACCCGTAATTCTACAAACGTGTTGGAAATTATTATCAAATAGAAACTTTACAATTTTAATACTGATTTTATTTTTATGATACTTACGCTGACGGTATTTGAGAACAACATGATTAGTTTTTTGATATCTAACATGGTCTCTGCTTCCGTACAATATGACTGCAATTATTAAACAATGATTATTATTATTTTCAATCATTTTTTTTTGGTATTACAAAGAACTCACGGCATATGTTCTTAAAGTATCTGCAATTTTGGGCAAAGCATTACCCCACATTTCTTCCAAAATAGCTTGGCTTACTAATCCATTTGTGGTGTAGAGTAAATGATTCTCAATCACAAAGAAACCAACTATAGCGTTGAAATAATCTCGATAGCCGTTCAAATTTTCATGTTGCTGCAAAATATTGATTAAAGTTATTGTAAAATAATGAATTGGATTTATAATGATTTACCATATTTCCAGAGGGTTGAAGCAATAAAGAAGATTGTTCTTGTCTTTGTTTACGGTAATAATTTTCAAATATTTGTTTATCCCCAAGAACGGTAAATATGTGAAGACAACGATAAAGTGGAGAAAAATCCACCATATCTTGAGCACTTAGACCTTCTTCTCCATCAATTCCATTTTCATCATAATCTTCCGAATCTTCAAAAGGATTATTATTGGAATTACCAATAGTCAACTTCTTTCCAGGCTGCCCACCGTTGTACATGTAAATTTGTTCACTCGTCTATATAAATTAAGTATTGATCAAGGTCAATTTTATTTTAAAAATTATATAATAATTATTATTGGAAACTTACGTGTTTCATTGCAACTTCACCAATTTTGGAAGAATATTTTCGGACATTTTCAAGAAAATCCTTTAGCTCTGACATGCTTGAATCTTGAATTTGTTTTCTAAACCTGCAGAAAAATTTTTAAAACAAAGATTAACATAAGTTTTTTAAAAGAATCACTACAAATATCAAGATTACTTTGGAATGCATTCTCTAAAATGATTTGTAAATCGGTATCGTGACACTTGAGGTAAAAAGGTATGTTCCAACTGTTCCAGTGATTTTAGTGCAGGATAATATCGACGCTGTTGAAGTTGTTCCTTTAATTTGTGATACATATTAAATACGGGGAGACAAATTTCTAATTGCTCAATTGTAGCTATAATATTCCCTTCCACCCTTTGAGCATTTGCCACATCTTCTCCGCGTTGTTAAACATTAGCAACTTCCAATTGCAATTCCTTGTCCATCGAAGAAATCCTCCCCTAAGGAAAAAAACAAAAGACCGTCAACAACGTAATACAAAGCACAAAGAGAGATTGTAATATAAAAGACAGACCTTAAGGTCCTGTGCCTCTGATCGAACATCATGCAATTCTAAAATGGAATCAATAAATCCTTGATAGTGGACATTGCACAATTTCTCAATATCCCTGTCGTGACTTTTTATCCTTTGTTCCAAGTGGTCAAGAAATGTTTGGTGATGTCCATCTTCGATAATTGTTCTATAAAAATAAAATAAATTCAGTCTATTTTAAAAGAAGCTTAAACAATTTACCTAAACGTAGGCCCCCAATAAGTGTCCAATGCTTCAATTTCCTGAGCAAGTTGTTCATAATTTTGGGATTCGCCGCAAGACCCACCCCCCCTCCGCTCTTCAACCCCACTTTTCATCTAAACTTTTAGTTATTCTTCAGGTTATCCTTATCCAACTCATTTAATTATTAATAGCATAATTATTATGCTCTTGTCAAAGTTCCTATTTGCTATTGTCAGTATTGTCTGATTCCCCTGGGGAATTTCCCACGATTGCGGCAACCAAAAAATTCACTCTGAATTTGATTTGAGAAAAATGAGACAAATTACAAACATTTTACATTTGATTGTATTTCATAATTAGAGTTCATAATAAGTAGTAGCTCTAATAAAAATAGTTGTGGTAGTACGATTATGTATATATTATACACTATAATTTATACTATCATCTCGGCCTCGCTAACTTACAAATAAATAAGATATTTGGCTCAGCCAAATTGGCTGGCATCTTTGAGCCTTTTTTTTTAGAGTTATTCCATTGACCAAATAGCTTCCTCCATCCGAGAAAGCGAACGTTTGTCTCTGATTCCTAATGTTTGGAAGATTTTCAGAGCCCTGAAAAAGAGCAGATTTGTTGACATCCATTGTCTTTGGACTGTTGTCTTTAGACCGCAGCCAGCTGATCCCACCATTTCCAAGCCTTATATAAGATAAGCCTCTTTTAGGACATGAGTTAATTTTATCTGTTATTCTGCGTTTTGCTTGATTAATTTAAAATTTATATGCTACAGGAAAAAAATAAACAA
>JAQIXN010001913.1:0-14593 GCA_034698145.1 Proisotoma minuta
TTGGCCTTTTTAATTCACAACTAACATCATTTTGGCCTTTTTAATTCACAACTAACATCATTTTGGCCTTTTTAATTTACAACTAACGTAATTTTGACCTATTGTAGGGATACGGCGGGACAAGAGCGCTTTCAGTCTTTGGGGGTGGCCTTTTATCGGGGAGCGGATTGCTGTGTGTTGGTGTTTGACGTCACGGCGCCCACCACCTTCAAGTCCCTGGACAGTTGGAGGGACGAGTTTCTTATTCAGGCCTCTCCTCGCGACCCAGACAATTTCCCATTCGTTCTCGTTGGCAATAAAGTGGACTTAGAAAATCGGGCGGTGAGTTGAAATTGTTAAAATTTAATGAAATTGTGCAGAGTCCGTTTGTTTGGCCGAATATCCCCATATTAATGCATTTGAGAAAGCGGTTGATCGGAAGAATACAAGTTGTAAAATTACTGCAAAAGAATGTAATAAGCTAGAGTTTGCTGTTTTTGGCAAGTTCAAAATGGCAAAAATGACATTTTTAAAAACCCAAAATTTTCAAAAATAGTCAAAAACTTTTAGAAATTGTCAATAGTTGACACAATCTTATTAAAAAAGAAATTGTCAAACCCCAACTAATTATTTTCTTCCAGGTCCCGATGAAACGTGCAAATCAATGGACAACCTCCAAGAATAACATGCCATACTTTGAGACGAGCGCCAAGGAGGGGATCAACGTGGAGCAGGCCTTTCAAACCATCGCCAAAAACGCATTGGCGCAGGAAAGCGACGTGGACATTTACAACGAGTTCCCAGACCACATCACCATTAACCCCGAATCCCGCAACGTCCGATCCGATAACTGCTCATGCTAATTCTTATTAATAATCGATAAAAAAAATCGGCCACATTTCGATATCGGATTCTTTTTTTGTTACTTTATTTGCTATGAATTATGAATTATTTGTGATTGAGGTAATTATTCCACTGCTATTTAAGCACTAAGCTGACGTTTGAATTTTGATTGTAGTTTGTAGTTTTAGTGAGTTATTGCGAAATAATTAAAAATTGAGTTTCTTGTAAATTGTAATCTAAGATGTAATTGAATCGAGGAAGAAATAAATAATTGCCTAAATTGTGTAAAATGTTAGTATTGTGAATTCGTTTTCTGTCTGTCCTTGTGATGACTCCCGAAAGCCAACATTTTTTCATGTCTTTTTTAGAAATGCTGCGAAACCAAGATTGTGAAGCATCTAAGCGAATTTTTTAAAAAACTTTTGCTATTTTATTATTTATATAAATTTTGGTCAAAATGTGGAAAACTGGCCGATTCAAATAAAAACAAAAACCTATTAAACCCATTATGTAAACATATTTAAGTTTCCTATCCTCTCATTATCGACAAAATTCAATCGCCGCTCAATCCGTGGATTCTGGATTCTGTCATTAAGGGCCCTTACTTTAGAATACCATGTTTCCCTCCATCGCCTAGTCCTTCCGGTTTTTATAGACCGCGTTCCACCCTCAAATCTGAGAGAAAATTTTATAATCGAGAACCACAAAAATTTCTAAAATTTTAAATAACGAAAATTTTGTTTGTTAGCTTACAAAATTTTCCTTACAAAACATTTGAAGAATTAAACTAAATAAATAACATTTTCTTTATTTTTTATTTGCAGGAACATTTTTCATTTTAGTATTATTTATTTTTAATCTCGGAACAAAATAAAAGTTTCAAATTGCAAATTCCAAACAATATTGAAAGATTTTAAATGAAGAATTTAACAAAAAAATAACGATGTGCAACATATAAATAGATTGCATATTTTTGCTGTACGTTTATAGATTTTAAATTAAAATTTTTAATATATGGTCATTTAAATGTGACACTATATATTTATAATTATAATACTATATTTTAATCCATTTAGCAAAAAGAACGGAATTAAACTGAAACTTTCACCATTTAAATTAAATACATCCGTTTCCCCAACATCCACACCAAGGCAAAGGTTCAGATTTTCCCCCAAGAGAAAATCCCGAACGATTACTCTTATGATCGAAACCGGAAGAAGAATTAGAATTATTTTGACCTAGAGGTCGATGACCTGCAGCCGTTGCCTGACTTCGTGCACTGTAAACGCTTGCATTGAATCTTGACTGAAAAAATGGATTGGAGTTGCTATTTCTGCGAAGGTAATCTTTTGGCGTCACTGGATTGTTATTGTTCTCAGTCGCTAATGCCTGCGAGGCTGTTGACCCTCGGCGAGGGTCATTGACAGGAAGAGGTGACGATTTTAATAATCTCATCAACGGTTTTTTAGCTCCAGGAATTGGTGGTTGTAAATTTGAGCTTGAATTTGCATTTACCGTTTTTGGGTTTTTGGTGAAAAGACGGGCGGGGTGTTGTTCAGGAGGGATTGAGGCGGCGCAGAGGGAAGCAGAAGGCTGGCGTTGTGCTGGGACGGGCGAAGCCGGAACGGGCGGGGATTCGAGCCGCGGGTTGGAACTGGCGCAACGAGCGATTGGCTTGTGACCGTTGGTTTGAATCTCTGAAGATGAGGATGAAGCTTCTGAAATATTTGAAAAAAGGTTTTGTGTATGAAAAGAGATTGAGAAGTATTTGATATAATTGTCCACTGTAACTTCCAAAATTGCATCTACAATTTTAATTTTTCTATTTTAATAAACTTTAATTTACATAATATGGGGATGTAAAAAAATTTTTTTTTGGATTATTAAGGAAAATCTGCATATATATCAATATTCATAATTATAAACAATTGCTAATTTTTTTTAAAAAAATGTATATTTTGGTACACGGTAGATTTTTGGACTAACCACTTTTTATTTAAAAAATGAAAGGACGTGACGTCCGTATAAAGACTCATAAAAATTGGACACCTTAAAGTCTACAGCAGATCGGTACCTTGGATTACGAAAGCGAACAAGGTTTAAAGTTGAATAATAATTGTATTAAAATAAATTAACGAGTTAGCTAAAAAGCAACTGATTGATAAAATTTTTGGCTAGGTTTAATACACAAGAATCACTTATGTAAAAATATTTTATTAAAATTTAAAAAAAAAACTGAAACAGTTCTCACCTTGGCTTTGAGTTTGAATTTGGTTTTGTTCTGTGGCATTCATGATGATTTTGAGTTGATGGTGATTTTGATTTTTGAGTGGTGTTGAGTTGTCATTGTTGACATTTGCCTGGCTCTGATCCAAACTTTTCATATCCCTTTTAATTTCGCTGTCAATCTCCCCAGCTTTTGGAAACGAAATGCTCACGTCGTACCTGTCGTCAAAAATCAGACTAATTATAATTATGTAATCCCAACCCTCTCACTTGCTTATCTGTCTGTCTGCCTGTCAAATTTTTAAAAGTGACACCGTTTACTTCAGATTATTTTTATCAAATATCATCCTTTTATTCTATGACTTTGGAAATACTTTCAAAAGATTTTGGAAAGATTTTATAAACCGAGTTTTTTCTATGTAACTAGCATGTATAAGTGAGATATATAAACAAGTTTTTCCTTGTAAAGCTGAATCTTGCGATAATTGCTTAGAAGGTATAAGAATAAAACTTTAGAAGGTATCACTAGTGCTCAATAAATAAATATAATATGCACGTCAAAAATTTAAAATTTCTACAAAAGAACAAAACATGTTTATAAAAGTTGTTGAATTTTAATGTTAAAAATAAATGGTTAAAAATATACAAATTAAAATTGATTAAAATGAAAACTGACCCTCCAATTTTGACTTTGGCTTCAATCTCTTTAACCAAGTGCATTTTGACCCCTCGTTCCCAAATTTCAATTCCCTTATATCCCCTCCGTTCCACTGTCCCCAAAACTTGTCCCCATTGGTTTAAACTTGCGACTACAAGTTCGTCACTAACTTCTGGCCCCAAACCAGACAGCAACAGCTCGCTAATTTTTTGGACGCTTTGATCAAATTCCAAGGTTCGATTTTCACCCGGGAGAGTTAACCCTGGCCCGGCCTCCAATGAATATTTATTTAAAAATCCCTCCACGGCCCCAGCGTCTTTTAGACACAGGAAAAGATACAAGGGATGATCTTTGCTTTGACCATGGCCTAAAATCCTTATCCCTTTGATAGTTTCCAACGAAGGGTCAAAGTCAGATTCAATTTTGTCAATTACTTCTTGTGAACTTAACAGGTGACCTTGACCTTTGTAAAGACCAACAACGTAATGCTCTTCTTGCCGATGAGACGAACCTTTAGGGGTCATGGGGTCAACATCTCTTTGAAATAAGCTTGGCTCGCTTTGATAGCAATTTGAAGGTGGGTTTGAATTTGAATCCGCGCATGCACTGTCGTGGAGGGAATGCCTATGATTGATTTTGAGTGTTGATAACTTTCTAAGTTTCGGCGTGTTCATCTTAACTTTTGACCTTTCGTTGTCGCTATCGATTTGAAGTTGAGATGTGACTTCATAGCTTTTAGGGACTAGCGTTAGACATCCTCCATCCTGGACATTTGCATTTACCGCCGGGGTAATTTGAATAAGCGGTACTGCCTCTTCGACCTCAGGTGTACCTTTGACCTCATCAAGGTCAAAGTCAGAAGGATCCGGAAGTTCAGTGGTTTCTGGGGATGAAGTTTCCTCCTCTTTTAAAGGTCCTAAATCTGGATCAGGGCTAAATTTTGTGGATTGTGTTGAGTGTGGCTGTGGATGGAGTTCCACAATTTCAGCATTACTCTGATCTTCTTGACCTGGGTCAACCTCAATTACCGAGCCGGTGTCGGAATCTGTGGCAAACATTGTGTGCATTAATCCGAAATCTTCGTCCATGCAGTCGAAGGACGTTTTGCGACTTGACCCTCCAATGGATGACCCTTCGTAGTCAAGGTCATAAGTGTCCAAGAAAAGCTCGGGGTAGGGCAACTCGGACAAGTCAACTGCTCCGGAGCTTACAACCTGGAATTTAATAACAAGTTATTTAGAAAGTCGTAAAAAACTGTATAAATAGTTTACCAATGTTGAATGTAATTTTTCAACTTTTTACTTGATATCGTAGCTGTAATGCCAAGACATCAAAAAACCAATAAAAACTACGCTTTTTTGAATTTTTTATTTTCTTACTTTTTTACCCCTTTTTTGAATTCCCCAATCTTAGAACTTTTCATGAGAAATGCCACCAGAACCCAAAATATAGAATGTCAAGAAGTTTTTTTTTTATTTTAGAGCTATTTTATAAAGATTTTTTTATCTCATGCTAAGTTAAATTTAAAATAATTGGCAAAAACTTTGAATATGTAAATTAAGATAGTAATAAAGGTGATCTTGAAGTTTCATCATTGTGAATTCAGTAAATATAATGGGCTTTTGGGTTTTATTTTACAAAGTTTAGTTACCTCATCTCTATTCCTGAAAAAGCATTAAATGATCCGACGTGTGACGTGTGCCATTTGGTTGCATGATTTTCATTAACGAAAAGCCTCCCCTATTTTTTAATTATTCTTAAGGTTAGAAAAGTTATGAGACTCAATTTTAAGGTTGACATTTTTCGTCTTATGGACATGTCTCGAAAATTATGGATATCGATTTTTATTAGGGACCTTCACTTCTCCCAAGGATAAGAGAGGTGCCTTCATATAAGTATGTATAGTTACATTCAATTATTTTTTCAGTAGTAATATGGACAGACTGACAAACAACGTGTTCAATATACATAAGTAGATGACAAAATGCCAAACAATAACTCACTTAAAAATAAAAACTTTTATTTATAATTTTAACCTTTTTCAAAATCTCCTCCAATTTTTCACACTCGTCCCTCAGTGCCCAAATTTCCCGTTTTAAATGTTCGTTTTCTTTTCTCAGCTTCTTAATGTCGTTATGACCCCGATCCACATCTTCTGCAATTGCCAAAGTACGCATGCGTAGTTCTTCATTCTCATAAATCATTCCCCGAGAACTTCTTTTGTCCAAGACCCGATTGGGCTTGAGATTTAAGTCTCGCTTTCGTTGTCGATGCATTCTGTTGAGTGAAACTTTGCCGCGTTTTTTCAAAAATTTAATGGATTCTTGATCCTGTCGTATTGAAGCGAGCGCAAGATCTGTGTACAGATATGTCCAGTTGGAAACGGTGAGGCTAAACATGGAATGGCGGCATTTTTTATTTTAATTTGGGGAATTTTGAAATGGATGGACAGTTGGCGAAGATATTTATTTATGAAGGTTTTTTCCCGATTTTAGGGTGTTAAACTAGATATTTTATAGCTGAAGAGATTTTTCCTTTTTTGAAAGGTTTTAAAAGATTTTGAGGTTTACATATTCGAAAAAATTTGTCACTTTTTAGATCTTTCCTCACTTTTTAAAATCTAGAACTATTTAAACAATTAGATAGATTTATTTTACATGTGCTTTCATCATATTATGCAAACCGAAGTAAATCTAACATTAAATTGGGTAGGGTGTATCTTTATAGATACTTTTGTTTCCAAAATATATTCAGGAATATCTTGGTTCGAATCAATTATTAAAACACCAGCATCTTATAACACAGGTAGTATATTTTTCAAATTAATTGTTGCATCTTTAAATTTTTGTTTTCCGGTGTATTGTTTCCGGATATACAGTTACACTGCTACAGTAATTTAAGTCATAATTTAAGTAATGGGGTATTTTTGGATATAATTTATATTTTTTTAATAAATTAATTTAGACACAATTTCTAGATCCTAAATTGCATGAACTTGAAGCCGATATCTAATCTTTAAAATTTTGTTAGGGTAAATCTAATAGAGATATTTAGGAGTTTGTTTACTTAAACAACTAATAGAAAATTATTGTATTAAAATCCTTTGTTTTCCTAAATTAAAAAAGTACATTAAAAACTTTTTTGTTTATTAATAAATTATCTTAGATGTTTGTAATATTTCAAAAATGTAAACCATCTTTTATTTTTAAATATTTCTTCAGAATTTTCAAACTAAGCCTAAATTTTAATTCAAAGCACAAGGCTGTAATTCAATTTTAAATTTATTGTTCTCTGCAAAAGAACAAAATGCAGACTGCGCTCAACTGTTTAATTTACTCTGCTTTATGTTCTCACTGTTTATTTGTTCTGACTCCAACTTTATTTGATCTACTTCCCTTTCGACTTTTGTATACAAATCTTAAAATTTTTGCACAGTTTACGAGTAGTTTAAATAAACACTGACCAACTGACCTGCGACCTCGTAAAATTTTTTATATCTTTGTATATGATTAAGTATATTTAAATTGTTTGAAAAATCGATGGTAAAGTTGAGTAGTTTTTTTTTTGTTTGAGATATTTTTAATGTTGGTGAAAGCTAGATAGTTGGTTGGTTCCTTTATGGGCTAACAATTTTGGAATTTCCAAACCTTATAGAACTAAATATATAATAATTTTTGATATTTTTTGACAGCACTATGCCACTTTTCTTAATAAAAGTTTGACATTTTAACCTAAAAAATTTGAAGGATATTTGCGAATATTTAAAGATTATATTTAACTTTTAACTGTTTTTTTTTAATTTAAGAGCACTTTTTTGCGTTGTAATATTTGATTGTAGTATAACCCTTTTTAAAAAAATTCTTTAAATTCAAATAAGTATTTTTTTTTCATTTTTGAAAATTATCTATTTTACAAAATATCCAGTTACCAATTGATCCAAACTGTCACCTTTTTGCACAAAAAATGAGATTTTTTGTAATTGGGTATTGAGATAAATATTTAATGTTTTGTGTATTATGTAGTGAGCGTGAAATGAGAATGTTTATTTGAGTCTCTTGAGAGTTTGCCGAACAAATGTTGGGCAGTTAATAAGAGGAAGGAAGAGTTAAAAAAGCTGACAGCCAACGACACGATAACCCAAGTAATCCGAGATCAACTCTTTATCCTGCCAAACAACTAGAAGAAGGACAGGGTTAAGAAATTTCAAAAGATGGCAAAAAATGCATTTTTGAATATTATGGCTATTTTTATAAATATAAAGTTTTGATGCGAGTGCTGTTGAAACAATTATAAGTTGTGTAAAATTGTGCGACACCGCTTCATACCTGATAAATTGGACTTGAGATGAGTGAAATAAATTCCACATTTTTTTCTATGGTCTGGTTAAAAATCGCATCTTTTAAGTACCACATATGGTAATAAAAAGGTTGTGAAATTGTTTGGAGAAAAATATTGTCTTATCTAGTTTGTGTTTTTTAAAATATGCTCACCGTCAGTTGTTCACACAAATTTTTGAGATTTTGTGTTATTAAAATTAATCTACTTTGAAAATTCTATAATTCTTTTTTACATAATTCTCTTTCACATGTTCGATTTTTTTCCGAGAGCATAGACAAAGAAATAGACGACGTTTTAACAATAAGATGATTCCCTTCATAATTAGCTTAAGCAAAAAAACACTGTTTTTTTTATTTTAAAGCAGCAGCATTTACAAACCCTTACTTTGCATATTTCGGTTAGTAAAAAAAGATTTGTGGCTGAGTAATAGCAATAGCAATTATCAGAGCGATGCAACATCCGAATAATTTAATGACTTGCTCCTAATTGTAATTGAGAATTGTCCAAAATCTAAAAGCTTTTTACCCTTTTAATTAATTATCTAAGCTTTTTAATTTGCAACTGCAAAAATTTAAAATATGCAGAACCACACCAGCACACTTTTAAGGTATGCTGCAAAGAATGCAAAAATTAATGGGACAGGAAGTTTTAAATAAACTAAACGTGTGCGAAATCTGGCTAAAATCACTCATTTTCGTCTCAACATCTAATCTCGGGATCAACTTTTGTGGTTTTTGGGGCACATTTGATACGCTTATGTTAGCCAACTATGGCAATGAGTTGTCTGTCCGTTTTCCCCCTTTAGGTCTATTTTTCTCATTTTATCAATGTTTCAGAGTTATTTACGAAAGTTTTTTCATATTTCCCTGGGATATATTTTTTGCGTTTGTTATTTCATTTTATTTTAAACCAGAAAAAAACATTTGTATTATTTTTTTCACATCTTGGTATGAATATATATTGTTTTAAACATTAATAAATATATGTATTTTGGGTGCTGGATTTTACAGATATTTCTATTTTATCTAAAAAAAAAAACTAAACATTTTCTAGAATTATGTAATTTTAAAGCATATCTTTGTTAAAAAAAAGTTTTAAAATTTTCGTTTTTATTCCTTCTTAAATTGGTTTTCGTCACTTTGTTACATCTTTTACCACATATTTATATTTTAAGTTATGGATCCATTTTCTTCGTCCTTGAGTTTGACTATGCTCTAATTTAACTTTGGTTTAAGTCCATTTGCATTTTAAATTTAAAGTTTATTTAGTTAAGGTGTCGAGTTGGTTTATGAAATACTGCGTAAAAAATTCCAGTGACCAAATTTATTTACATGGCGTTTTAAATTTTGGCTTGGCCTTTGGCTTAGTAAAAAATAAAATGCAGCTGTCGAGATCTCGTCATTCTTTTGGAATATTTTTAGATTCTTTTTTGAACGCACAGCCTCACGCAATAACTCACTTTTATCAGCTCATTAACTGTCATCATTGCATCACTTCCAAATTCCAAATTCTTTCGGTTTTTTTAAATAAAATTTGAGATTAGTAAATAGATGTAATAGCGTAGATGTGAAGTTTGTTTATCGTCGTTTAAAATGTATATGCCCTGTTCTTTGTGAAAAAGTGACATTTTTTGCATCAACATTAAATTTGCTTTGAAGTTATTTCAAGTTATCTTATAATTTAGTTTTACACAACCAAAATTAAAACGGTTCAAAACTATTTACATATATATCTGTTTCATCTTGAAAACCCAAAATTTCTATCAAATAACTTGTTTGACGTTTGTGTATTCAAATTAGACCCTTTTTAATTTTGGATTAGAGGTTTTGAGTAAATAGACATTGAATGTCGGACATTCTCAATTCAAAATATATAAATTTTCACAATAAATTTAGGATTAATTAATAATTTTATAAATTATAGTTTAGAGAGTATTGCAAATGATTATTCTGAAAATAAAATGTAACCGTGCAAAAAGAAACGCATTTTCATGAAAATCAACAAAATCCCCAAGAAATTGAAAGAGAGAATTAAAAGTTTGTTATTCCAACATTATTACCAGAATTTACATAACATTGTAAATTATTTTTTTTTAATCCCAAGGAAAAGTTGGGAAATGTAGTAAATTGTGTGTTTATCAAATTGGATTTTATCTGCTTGCATAGAACTATAAAGCATGTCCCAAAAAATATTGTAAATTTGAATCGGAAAATTATTGAGCTCAAAATAAAATATTGTACTTAAAAATGGACTTAAAAATGTATCGTAATATTATTCTGTAGTTTTGAAGTTTTATTATATATTATATTTATTTATTTTATTAAAATAAATACCTAAATAAAGTCAAATAACAAAATTGTAAGTGAACCGAATTTTTGAAAATCATCATCCTCATCATAAATAGTTTTTATGGTTTACTTTGGTGTCTGAAGTTAAAATTAACCAATGAAATATGTCCTGCGCTCAAAATTAAAATCTTTAATATCTTTAATCTTGCCCATTTTTTTGAGTTTTGGTATTTGGAATCAAACTCATACAATTTCGGAATTTTTGAATCGAGTTTTAAAGACTCTTTAAATTCGCCAATTACGCTACTAGGTATTTATTTAGCTGATAAATTATAAGTGATCTAAATGAGAGTCATCTTCTATTAAGTACAAGGGATAGCAAGGGATATCTACAAATAAATACAAAAAGTCAGTGAATGTTTTTTACACATACTAAATTTTAAACAACAGAAAAATTGATGTATGAATTAACAGTAGTAAAACCAATATAAATTTTTAATACAAGTTTCTTTTTAATTTAGAATTTATTTAATTGTTTTTACGTCGTTATAAAAATGCTTTGAAACTTATTGGTATTAATCACTCCAAAAGAGTTCTAATTAAATTTTTCCGATGGCCACCGTCTTTTTGGCACATGAGCTGTTGCACTCCCACAAAGATGAAAATCTGTTGGCGTTTCCTCCGCAACCGTTGTATGCTTTAGAAAAATTCAGAAATATATTTACGTTCCCAAAATAATTATTGACCTTTACCAAAATGATGACACCGATTTGTTAGTGGGTCATAGAAATATTGGTCCATATAATGTCCCCTTTTAATCCCTGGACAAGTTAATCCATGATCTTTCTCAAGGTCGCAGAAAACGAGAGGAAATTTCCTGAAATTATCAAGCATTTGTTAAATAAATAAAAAGAAGGAAAACTGTGTTAATAAAATTATATGTACAAATCTGATGAAAATTTAACGGCCTTTAAACCATGGCCTAAGATTTTGATAACGATAGAGAATTATCCAGGCATAGAGATTTTGCATTTAAACAATAGTATTGTGCGCAACAATTAACAATTTTATTCGCCAGAAGGCGTAACTCCTCTTACAAATTCTCACCTTCTGCTCCGATTAGCAGTCATCGAAGTGCCAAAAATAATTCTCTTATTCTTCCCCGAATCAGGGACGACGGGCGGGGGCGCAGACACCGGCGCGGTATTTCTTTCATCCCGTTTCGCCCCCGTCTCTGCTACAACTGCGACTGGAGCAGATACGACTGCAGCTGCTGAACCCGCGCCCGCGCTCGCAGGATCCCGCTTTACATCATCCTTCTTGTCTGAGTCAACTGCGATCGAGTTGTCGTCCGTTGACCGTTTCAAGGCCAACGAGTCTTTAGTGTCTACATCTACTGGCGAAGCTGCAGCAGCCGCTGCCGAATCGGCGCTTGAAGCAGAAGAAGCATCTGCAGAGTTTGGTGCTGACGAATCTGCCGCAACTTCCTGCAATGTTCCTGGATCGGCTAACGAAACGGAGGAAGCAGCAACAGTGTCGGATGCGGAAGAGGCCGCGGCAACTTGTGCTGCTACGCCATCAGATGGCGCGAGGGCGTTGTCAGATGCTGCAGCGGATGAAGCGTCTGCTGATGACGCGGGTGCCACAGCATCATCTAGAGGGATGTATAAAAATGGAGTATTTTGCACTAAAAATGGTTCTTTATGTTTTCAAATTAAATCAATTAAATGCAGCAATAATCTATTTTGATGCCGACGGATATAGAAACGTTCTAAGAATTTATTGAAAATGGATATACATTGGATTCTAATTTTTTTGAGAACTGGGGCATACCCAAAGCGTTAAACAATAAATTCTGTATCTCAAATATTGTTTTTTACATCCTTTAAATCAAATTTAACTTTAAGAAACAGATAAAATTAATTTAAACCTGCTGCGACCACGCCCAAGCTGCTAACGTTTGAGTTTAAGAGCTCAAAATTCATTTTAATTCCTCTTAATTATATTTCTGAGTCCTCAGCATACAATTTAATTTTTCAAAATTAAAAATTTTTCCCGAAAATTCCAACTTTGCTTCATTATTTCCCATAATTTCTCACCTGCTTCGTATTCATCGTCAAATCCAGCCGCGGCTTTAGCTCTGCCCTCAACTTGGACTCTCAACAACAACAAAATACTGAGCCACAAGGAAAGTGACTTCATTTTTTAAAAAAATATCAGAAATTTGTGACCCAAATAAGTAATTTATAAAATTGGGTTTAGGTTAACAAAATAATTTAATTGAATGCAATTCAATTCTAACAGAAGCTTACATTGATTTAATTGTTTTACCAACCAAAACAATTAAAGTTTGTTTATAAGCTGAGCATTTTAATGTTGGCCAGGTGTGAGAACAATTGGTAGGAAGAACATATAATAATTAGTCATCATTTTATTTATAGTGTTATGTAAATTATATTTTCGTAATTAAAAAGTGGGTTTGAAAACTGCACAAAACTTGGGAAATGTTCCAGAATTTTTGGCACACTCATAGACTCCCATATATACATACCAATAAATTTTTAACTGTATGAATTTGACGCCAATTAAAAAGATTTCCATAGTTTGGCGGGGGAACTAAATTTACATAGATACTGCGTTGTCGTTTTACTTGAGTAACTTTTTATTAAGAAAGTTTTCTTTTCGTTAGTTTTGACAACATTATTATTTAAAATAATTGATTTTGTTGAACAATAAACTTGATTTTTATATACAATTAAAATGTGTTTTGACTAATTTTTGGTTATAATTTAAAACTTGGTAACCAAACTTTGATTTAAAAACAATTTGGAGATTTAATTTATGAAAATTCTATAACCATAATAAATATTGTTTGGTTTGTAAACGCAATAAACTTGACAAAATATTAATTGATTGGCAATTTAAATGAATTTACATATATATTTTATTGTGACTTTTCACATGAAAAAAGCTTAAAGAATATTTAGTATTCTCATATTTTCTTTTTATAATTTCTAACATTGTGGAGGGAATTTAATTGCTATTATCCAAGCATTTTACACTCAAATTGACGAGCACTTGAGCATTAACAAATTGAACTAAGTGCATGTGTAATTGAATTGTCATCAAAAACTTTTACCTATATCATGGGAGAAACTAGCCAGAAATACAAAATGCCAAAATATTTGTAAGATTATTGGCTCCATATGCTGGAAAATTATACTTTATACTTTGACGCCACTCAAAATCTTTCTAATTTGTTAGCTTCTTTGGTTAAATTCAGATGATTTATTGACTTAACCATAACAGTTTTTGAACATCATTCAAATGAATTGTTTACCCAACATCTTGTTCTGAAGTCAAAATTTAACTTTTATTGTTTTATATATATATTTTGAAACCATATTTTAAAATGGCATCATTCGTCACTTTGTGTCAGAG
Organism: Proisotoma minuta; assembly: GCA_034698145.1. Taxonomy (NCBI): domain Eukaryota; kingdom Metazoa; phylum Arthropoda; class Collembola; order Entomobryomorpha; family Isotomidae; genus Proisotoma; species Proisotoma minuta. Next base: position 13,774 of record JAQIXN010001913.1, read on the forward strand.
CATCATTGAGCAGGACAAATTAGTTCAGAATATCCCATTCTTTCTTTCATCTTCCAATATCCGTGAATCTGTCAATTTCTTAAATAGTAACTCTCGAACGTTTTTATACAGGTACCTATTGTGGTAGGTATGGCGACCTGAAACTTAATAAGGCTTGAGTAATATTTATTGAGACTAAATTGCGCATTAATTTTCTCTAACTGCGTAGTTGCTGGAAACTAAAAATTATGTTTTATGAATAGCTTTCATCCTTAAGTACTAGCCCTAAAAATTTCAAGTTCCCATCATGGATAGGAGAAAAGAAACGCCAAGTGAAAGTCAAACATTAGCAAATCGAGTTTGCCATTGCCACGAAAACTTTGCTCACTTTTAATCGAAAATAACCTGGCATCACTATAAAATCTAAGGCCAATCAAAATCCAACATAATCCCTTATAGAACACTCTTTTAGGACTGTGATGAAGTAATTTAGAAAAAGATTCGTGGCCACACCCCAAAAATTAAAGATGATCGAAAAATTTACAAATGAAACTTTTCATTTCAAACGCCACTGCAGGCAGGAAAGTAAAAATTTTGAAATCGACTTTTTGCCAAATAAAGCCCAACAAATTGGACATCACAGCTAGTGTAAAACAATCTGCACCAAAATTCATTAAGGGTCAAGAAAAAATGGCTAAAACAGTGGGCACAAAAATCTCAAATTTGTACCAAAAAAAGAAATCGCTCCTAATATTCCCCAATGCAGACCTTTTGAAAGGTTTTATGCTCTCTGTAAAGCCCAGTTTTCAGAGCATAAAAAACAGCCAAAACATTAGGGATT
>JAQIXN010001914.1:0-14592 GCA_034698145.1 Proisotoma minuta
CTATACTACATTTTTTGCGATTCCGTAGTCCTGTATAAGTAAATATCGACCTAAAGCATCGTTTTAAACCACTTTCAATCAAATTTGACCGAATTACGACCTTTTTTCTGATTTTGAAAATTTTACAACCCCCAACATTTCCAAATGGTTTGGTCGATTTCTCCCATCTTCGAACTCGATTCCTAAATTGACCCTATAAACACGTCAATGTAAATGGGACGATTGGTTGGGCCTCTATCGTGTTTCGCAAGGACAGACAGACGGACAGACACGATGGTTACATAAGCCCTGAATCGGGCTAAAAATTCCTAATCATGTAAGTTTAATTAATTTTAACTAATTCCTTTTTCATGGAAATTTTAAGAATATTTTACCGAAATTATTAGATTAACATTTATCTGATAACCTCCAAATATAAATATTCCTGGGTTGAATCCCGGCAAAATAGTTTGCAATTGAGTAGATTCCTTTGCGTAGAGGGATTTAATGCCAATAATTATTTCCTGATTCTCGTAATCCCTTAGTTTTCCTTTAATATCGGCATACTAGAAATTAACGATAAATATTTAAATACTTTTGTAAAGTTGTAAGATAAAATAATTTTAAAACTAGAAGAAAATTTTCGAAAGAATAATCAAACACATTTGAAGCTGAGCTGAGTTGGCAAAAGAGTACCTAATGTTTTAATGTTGAATTGCTTTTTACATGTTTTTTTTTAAATTTTAGCTGCTTTATTGCTATTCTGTTTTTTATTACCCCATCTATTGCCCTGTGTATAAACTACAATTTTGATAAGCAAAAAAGCATTTAAAAAGCATTTTAGCTCGATCGAACTTTGATTTGCTGTCGTTTTTGGTAAAATTTGTCTTTGCTCAATTTGACATTTACCAAATCAGAAATATTTTTACTTACCTTTATTGGAATGGCTGCAGACAACATTAAGCTTGTGTACGTAAATAAGTTCAAGAGGCAGAGGTCAAAAAACTCGTTCCAACCAAAGTCATCTCCATTAAATATATTGAAAATAAGCTGACTAGACTCAATGCATGTGTAAATTATGGCCATGGGGAGGGTAAGATGTACAAGACTAGATATTAGTACAATAATTCTATCCAAACAAGTTATTAAATGGATGGTATTTAATTTGTCAGCTTCCGTCATACGAGTAGCAACTAATTTGGTTACAAAGTCATCTAGATTTAGAACCCCGAAAAAACCAAGCAAGACAAAGAGTATAGGGGTTAATCGGATCTGAACGAGGATGAAATTTAAAAATAGCATGAAAGGTATGAGCAAATTAGCGGGTTGCAGGACTGAGTTCAAAAATGTCGAGTTTGTGTGGATAATGTCAGGGATTTGTAAGCAGTTTTGGGAGGAGGAAGATATTGAGCACAAAATCTTGGATGATAATTTGTCTTGATATTCTAAATATGAGAGTGATGATCCATTTATGTTGAGAGTCTTCAAATCTTGAGTTCCATGGATAAAAATTGGGAATAAGACGGAGAAGATGGAGATGGCAAAAAATGTTGTTGCAAACTGGGGGCAAAAATGAGTATAAATTATAAATTGAAGTAAACGGCCATTGAATAATTGATCTGGATTGCAATCTTGGCTAAAGTTAAAAATAAATAACTTACAGTTTTCAGCCATTTTGTAGAAAGAATTGGTTCTCCAAAGAAAATTTGAAATAGCTCAACAACTTTTCCCGAATTTGCCTGAAGAGCGTAGAGATTACAAAGTATCCAAGGTGACCTCAAAATGTAATAGGAGACCAAGAACCTCTCATAAATAGTCCCTGGGATTGGGGAATGCTTAATTTGGTAGATTGGCAATAATCCAAGGTAACCTGCAGCTAGAAGATGACCCAGGGCAAAGCAGAACTGAAAAATCCATATAGTGTCTTTGTAAAATATGTAATAATTTTTTTGTAAAAGATGTAATATTGTAGCTGAGATTTAGCTTTGATTTGATACATCAAAATATCATTAGAATCTGATGATTTATCAAAAGTTTTCATGATAAAGGACAGTTATGTAACAACTTTACATTTTTTTTTACCACAAGTCCTTGTCAGGTCTCTTATCTAACGATTAGAAAATGATGGACACCTCTTCAGGACAGGTGAAAATTTTGAAGTATACAAAAGTTTCTACAGATTCAATCTTAAAAATCCCAAAGATTCTTTAAATTGAAAATCTGGATTTCCTCTTAGTCTCAGTCCTCAAAAATTATAAGAGTTACAATTGTTCACTTGCGTAATATTTAATATCCAAATTTCAGTTCATTTGGACAGAAGACTCGAGTCTTGGGCTATTTACAAGGGGGCAATTTTTTAAGTTTAACTGGATAAACCCAAATTTCAATTGACTTGAGTTGGGTTTGGAGTCCAAATTTTGGACACGGAAATAAGATTGTCACAATAAAAATTCTAATCATCGTAAAATAATAATGTTTCAATTAACACCTGATTAATGGGTCGTAAGGTTAATTAATACTTGATTTATATTCGGTAATAATGTCAAAGAAAATCAAGAACTTTTGAAATTTTGAACTTGTTTTGGTAAAAGTTGTCAATTTTTTGGTCAATTGATGTCAAAATTGTAAACTTCTTTGTGCGTTTTCCTTGAAAAAATGACGGGATTTGAAGATTTCAAAATGACCGAGTTAAATAGTTGCCAAAAACGTTTTGGTATAATAACACGCTTTATTTAAATTCAAATTAAGTTTAAACTGGAACAAATAACGTTCAAACATTTAATTAAGCACCCAAACTAATAAATTGATCTAAAGCTAAAAAAATCCATTTTGACTAAATTAAAATTACATTTACACTGCGGAAGATAAACTCTCGATTATTTTATGATAATTATAAATATAATTAGGATTAATTAAAAGCTGCTGCTTTTTGATTGCTTTCCACAACTTTTACTTTTAAGAAGAAATGAATGTAACAAATTGAGTAACTATAGTAGGAAATTTTGACATTTGACCCCGAAGGTCATGACCTAGAGGACCAAAATTTGGAAATGATCTTTAAAATTGTCTGTTTAGCATGTATAAGAAGTTTTTAGGTCAAAGGGTCAAATTATTCTAAAGTTATCGAGGCAACAGACAGATCGTGCATTGCATTTAAAATGTTGGCATTTGACGTTGAAGCTCGTGACCTAAAGCGATCATATTTTAACATGATCTTAAAGTTTGGGTTTAAAGCATTTGCTCAAATTTTCAGGTCACGGGGTCAAATTGTTTGAAAATTAACGCGAAAACGGAAAATTAGGGCTTTTGAAATTTGGAATTTTACAATGCAATTTGTGTCGTAAAATAAAAGAGCATCTAATAACTTTTGTGGTGCTAATTTACAATACAGACTCTAGCTCTAGTTCTAAATTTGCGACTGCGCTGCGCTGCGACTAATTTTAAATTTAGGGCAGAACTTTGATAATTATTGCGATTTTTTTCAAGTTTTCTAATTAAATTTTAATTATGGCTTTCGTCCTAAATCTAAATAATTCAATTTCGATTTTGATTGATTAATTTAAACTGATTTTGCATCACATTTCGAAGTTTTGCAAATTAAATTGAGTGCAAATTGAGCTGATTTTGAGACTTTTGGCAACCTTAGCTTTAAATTTTGCATTTTAAACTCGAAAACTGTTCTAAAATTTGGCAAACTCAATTTCCACATTTTTTCAGAAAATAAATGAGAAATTTAGAAAAAAAACCTAAACTCACAAAATTTGACAATCCCAATTTCAAAAATTAACAAAAGCTACAAAAAATCCGAAAACTTTTGGCAAATATGTAAATTTTGGTTACCAATTGTTCAAAATTACGACTCGCCAAAAAATCTAAGGTTTGTCGCCCTCAAAATTTGAAGGCTGTCAAAAAATTTGAGTATTTTTACGCCCTAAAAATTTGGCGGATGCTAAAAGCCCAAAATCAATTCAATTTACAACTCCACAACTTTCAAACCCTAAAATAAATTCACTTTTAAACTTTTCAACTTTTGCGCTGCGCTCAAGGAATCAAAAAACGTTAAATGTTCGGAGATCACAGAAATGCAGAACAATTATTATTCCTTTTGACAAGTTGGATAATTAGTCGTCAATGGCAACGACGCGTAAGAAGCCTCCCGCATTTTGTGGCCCTCCGGCGACATGGCCGCCGCCGCCACCAGCTCCAAATCCATCCTCGGCGTCGGCGTCGTCTCCGTCGCTGTCGGATGATGGTTCTAGGGCGGGGGGTTGTGGGCGTGGGGGGGAAGAGACGCGGAGGGGGGACGGAACTCGGGAGAGTTGTTGATAGATTCCCCCCCGTCCGCGGACAAAAGAGCGGAGATTTGTTCGGCAGATGCGGCAGAAGTTGTCCGTGCCTGGAAGTAGAAAGAACAATTAGTTTGGGACAATTGGGTTTAGGAACAATTAGTTTTGGGACATTTCAAACTTATAAGGGCTTGGTATAGAACAATTTGAGCTAATTTGGGACAATTTGGATGAAGACACACAGATTTTGGGACAATGGAACAATTCTCTCCTTATATTAGGCCGCTGGAAAAAGGACAATTAGCTTTGGGACAACTCAATTTCATAAGGACCTGGTATGAAACAATTTAAGCTGCTTTGGGACAATTTGAACTTTTTATAAACAATTTGAACTAATTTGGGAACAATTTGTATCAATATTTGGATATTTTGGGACATTGGAACAAATCTGTCCCAAAATTAGTGGAATTTATCTAAAAATTAGATAAATTCAAGTGCCAAGAAAATAAATTTAAAGTGTTTTGGAACAATTAGCTATTAAAAATCGAAACGGAGATTTTGATTTTGGGACAATTCACTCACTTCGGACGTAATGGGTGCAATTTGGACACGTGGCGTCGTCAATTGGCAGTGGTTTTCCGCAAAGGGCCGTGTTCGGACAGCGGACTGCAAAAAACAATAGAAATTCGTCAATTAGCAACCTCAACCTTGCGCCATGACGCCCTAGTTTCAATTTGTCGTCAAAACTTACCCAGACGCCGTGGTCCAAGTGAGCGGATGTCTGTGGCGCAATAAGGACAATAGCTGTCGTAGATTTTTCGACTGCTCTCCCCTGCAATTGTCACTTCCGCGCGTCCACTGGCGTAATTCAGACGGAGCCAGCGACTTCGGCGATTTCGGGGTCGCGCTCGGACTGGAGCCATGTCAAAGGTCAACGTCCGTCAAAGGTCAATGTAAAGGTCAATATCCTGCAATTTAGAAGAAGGAACAATTAATAAATTCGGTCAGAAACTGAAGTTGGAGATACAAATTACAAGAAATTGGTGATTTTTGATGGAAAACAACCAAAATTTTGGGGAAACAGCTGTTTTTGGTAAAAAATCCAAGGATTTTCAAAAATAATTTTATTTTAGGGTGAAAAATAATTAAAATTGGTCAATTTACCAGGAAAATAATCAAAATTAAGCCAAAAATGGGTAAAGAATAATTTAGTCAGCTGATTTAAACCTTGAGCAAGAATTTTCTTGCAACGAAATATCAAATATTGTGAAATTTTGAAAACTTTGACTCGAATTTCAACTTAGTCCTTCAAAATTTATCATTTTTTTTCAAAAACTTGCCCAAGTTCCACAAAAATTTCTAAATTCCAACAATCAATAATGTAAAAAATTCCTGCAGGAAGCAGGAAACAATTAAATTAGGTCAAATATTTGAAATATCCCAAAAAGATCCAAAATTCCCCAAAAATTTCAACTTCTATTTCAAAAAGCTTAAAAACTATCTCAAAACTTTGGAAAATTCCTTCAAAATTTCCCAAATCCCGTTAAAGTTTCCAAAATCCCAACAAAATCGGGTCAAAAACGTGCTTTTTCCCCAAAAATCCTAATTGTTGCAACAATCCCGAAAATTCTCAGCAGCCAGCCCCAAAAACTTACCAAAATTCCCAATTTCCCAACAATGCAATGGATTGTTTCAACAATGGAATGAGCCAGCTGAAGAAAGTGTTATTTTACGTAGTAAGGGATTGTTTTGTTTTCATTGTTCACAAGCTGAGCTTGAGCTAAGCCTTCAGCTGACGATTGGATTGTAGAACTCCCAAAGTTTTGGTCCCCTTCCACCCCCGACCCCCGACCACCACCACCACTACACTCCGCACCAAAAAGTGGGGACGGGTTGCCAAATTTTGGTCTTTCTGCTAAATTTGAGTTCCCAAATATTTGGCAAGTGGGCAAGTGACAGGGACAAAAATTTTGAGCGTTTTTTGCAAAAAAAAAATCGAAATTTGAGAAGGTTTTGGAGTTTTGGTGCCAAATTTGGATTTTGCAAGATTTGGAAACTTTGGAAAAGTGTTTGTGCCAAATTTAACAGTTGAAAGACAAACTGTGCCAAGTTTTGGGGTTTTGGAGCTTAAAAATTTGGTTTTGGAAGGTTTGGCGTAAGTGGGGGTGAAGTAAAATGGATAAAAGCTAAAATATTTGATGTTTCAGAGCTCGGGATTCGCCAAAAATCCAGTTTCGACCAATTTCAAAGCTGTATGTCGAAAATTTGAATGAACTCGACCCACCACTTTGGCGTGACTTTCGACAGCATGGGGACGGACCTGCTGCTCGGCCTCCGCGTCCCTTACTCCCAGTTACATGGAGCGGGGGCGCAGGACCCTGAGGCGGCGGCGGCGGCGGCCGCCGCCGCCGCCCAAATCCATTACATTACCACCGACCCCATCCGCTACGAGTATGAGACGGGGGAGTCGGAATATCTGACGCCCTGTCCCGGGTTTTATTGTGCCAGGACCAGGCTGGAGAATGGAAAGTAAGAAGTGGGGGCAAACCATTTGTCTGTCTGTCCCAGTTTTTAAGGGAAAAAATGGTCAATTTTTTCAGAAATCGTTGGAATTGTGACGATAAATAGTTACAATGTTGAAATACGGTCAAAATTAGGAAATGATTCCAAAGAAAATGGAGAAATTAGCCCAAAATATTCAAATCTTTTCAAAAATAGTCACAAATCGAGAAATTATAACAACTTTGTCTGTCTGTCTGCCAAACAGGGTTAAAAAACGTCATAATTGTTCAAAATATGCTATTATTGACTACTTTACGTCAAAATTGTTCAAAATTGGGCACAGATGCCCAAAAAGTCCTTAATTCGCCACCAATTTGTGCCAAAACCCAACTAATCTGTTATTTTTTTGTTTTTGCAGTTGGAGTGGGTGCGGGGGCTGTCCGCCGGGGACGCGGAAGAACTTTGCCTACGAGTGCGTCCCTTGCGACGATCTGTTGGCTCGTTATGATTGGTTGTACCTGGGATTCATGGCCCTCCTCCCCATCGTCCTCCACTTCAACGCCACACAGCCACAAATACTACAGTATGGGGCTTACCACAATAAGGGGCTCGGTCTGGGGGGAATTTTGATGAAAAATTATTGAAAATGCAGTAGAATTTGTCGAAATCGGCCGAAAATGTGGAAATTGGCTTAAAGTTATCTGAAAAAAATGCATTTTTGTCAAAATGCAAAGTTTTCGGATGAAAATTCCCCTTAAAATTGAAGTTTTGAGGTGTAGAAGTCACTTTAGATGGTTGTATTAGAGAGAGGATTGTAGAATTCAAGTTTTTAAGGATTTATGAAAGTTTTTAATTTGTTTTGATGGAGTGTCAAGCGTTTAGAGAGATTTTTGAAGGGTTTAGAACGTTTGCAGGTTTTTTGACACAATTTTGACGGCATTGAATCAATTTTTAAGAGTTATCAAATATTTAAGACTATTCTAGGCAATATTCTGACAATTTTAAGGGTTTTAGAGCAATTTTCAGAACATTTTCAACGTTTTTAGACAATTTTTGTTATTTTTTAACAATTCGTAGACAATTTTCGCCAATTTAGGTCAATTTCAAGACACTGCTGAGCAATTTCAAACATTTCTTTGTTTTTTAAGCGATTTAAACCAATTCTAATGCAACTCCAACAATGTTAACTAATTACTGACCCCAAAACACTGTAGATCGAGCTCCAAACCATTTAAATCAGCTAAACCTCTTTAATTTAATTGGCTAACCAACTTTTTGAAATTTTAGGCAGACGTTGAAGCTGACGATGTTGATTTTGCTGAGCGTGGTGGAAGTGGCGAGCGCGGGCGTGACGACGCTTTTGATTTGGGACCCGCGCGGCGTGCTCAACGCCAAGGCCTGTCCCATTTCCTACCTCTCCGATTGGTATCCCATATTCTACAACCCAAACCCCAACTATGAGGAAACCATTTATTGCGCCCATGAGGTCGTCTACCCCCTGTAAGTGCCCGACCCGTCTGTCGCTAATTTTGGACGTTGTTTGGCCGATTTTTGCGTTTGAGTGAAGCGTTTTGGACGAAAACGTTACAGTTTTGACGATGCGACGTCTCTCTGTCCGTTTTTGGGCCTTTTCGTGACAAATTTGGTCAGCTAAAACTCAAAACGGCCAAAAAGCTATGCGATTGCATTTATTTTCATTTTCTAACTGTTTTTACATAAATTTGTTGCAGGTACACGATAATTCTGGTGTTTTTGGGCTTCTGCACGATTTTCATGTTGCTGTGGCGCGGGCTGGCGTATCTTTTTGGGTTGGAGGTGTCGCAGAGCATTTACTCTGCGCTTTACTTTTACCCCGCGCTCGCCTCCACTCACGTCGGATTCGGGGGGCTCATTTGTGAGTTTCTGAGATAACTTTTGAACGTTTTGATTTGAGCTAGTGACCTCAAACAAGACATTTTGGTCGATTTTGACCTTTAAATGGAGCGTTTTCTCCTAAAACTTGCCAGGTGAAGGCATGTTTGAGGTCACTTGCGATTAGTAAAATCTTTCAAGTTATTTCTTGATCAATTGCTCCCAAAATAGATTTTCTCATTCGTGATTTTGAAATTGCAGATTATATATTTCCGTACATTACAATTGTGAGTTCTGTGATTTCATGTGCCTACCACTTCTCCTGCAGACCCAATCAGGTAAAAATCCAAAACTTCAGGAAGTTGTCAAAATGTTTTCAAAATCTCTCCAAAATATGTTCAATTCCTGCCTAAAATATGTTTAAAAGTCCTAAAACTTGATGGTGCATAAAATGTGACGTAATTTTTAATTTTTACTTTAAAATCGCCAAAACTTCCCCTAACATTAAAAGCTGCTCAAATTCCCTAAAAATGTACACAACTCCGAAAACCCAAGAAAATAACAACATTTTTCACTTTATCCGCTAGAGATTAGCTCAAATTTTCCCAAAACTTTCAAAAACCTTGTCTAAACTCCAAAAATTTCTTAAATTCCAGAAATTCCACTTGCTAATTTGGGACTCGTTCAGCGACTGGCGAAACATTGTAATTTTGACGGTGCACTGGTTCCTGCACGCCTACGGCATCTTCGCCCTCAGCCCCTTGGAAAAGCTGACGCTGGAACATTTGGCACTTTTGGGCCTGGTCCCCATCCCGGCCGGACTCTACATCTTCACCTCCGTGTTCACTGACCCCGGCAAGGTCAAAGTTCAATGACAAGAGGCCAAGAGGCAAGTGCCTGAAATTGAAGAGGACGAAACTCAAAGGAGGAGGAGGATGATGGCAAAGCATGAGCGTTGCTAAGGGCAACGGCATGACTTTGACCTTGTCAATAGGTCAAACGATGAATGCTTTGCTTTCCCCTTCGCCTCAAAATCATTGAAATTTGAGCAATTTTCACAAATTGTCAGAAAAATTGTTCAAATTTCAATTTAAATTCGAGTTGTTCACTTTAAAATTGAAAAATTAGGCATTTGTCTCTTTATGGTTTTAAAATTCAAAATTCTAGTTAACGTTTGTTGACTACACAAATTAATTGAAATTACAAATTGCATGTAATAATGAGCTGCCTTAAAAGACAGGTGTGATTGTGGTTGGCAGACCAACAGACGCTTCTGCAGCTGCACTAAATAAAGACTGATTAAATCTAAGGTATTTATGGCTTTAATTAATGTAATTGTATTTAAGATTGAAAATTGAATGAAATAAAGCGTTGCAAAAGAGATTTGTTGAACTTTGACCGGAGATTGAGCTGAATTGTAGTAAAAAGTTGGTGTTTGACCTTAAAGGTCATGACCTCTAAGGCTTGACTTTGCATTACGTGAGCGGCGGAGGCTGTTATTCAAGTTTAAGGTCAAAATGTTCGAGAGCAGTCAAGGAAACAGACATTGCAGTTAAAGAGTGACCTTTGACCTTAAAGTGCTTGACCTAGAGGACCGATTTTTACAGTTGACCTTAAATATGACCTCATAGTGCTACTCCCCAAGTTTGATGTCTCTAGCTCAAAATCTGGGAGAGTTATCGGAGGGACAGACACTTAGTGCATTTCAATTAATCGACAATTAAAGGTTTTAGGGCGTCAAAAATGAAATGGCGGCTTCAAAATGCGAAATTAAAGTGAACACTGAAATAATTTAAAGCTAATTTATTCAAGCACCTTAATTATAATTTAAGTAACTCTGCTTTAATTAGATCTAATTGCTAATAAATATAAATCTCTGGAATCTGGAAATAGTCAATTATCACAACTTTTTAGGAGCTTAGCTTAATAAATCTTAATTAAAAGGGAAGGAAGTTGGCTAATCGTCAGTTAACTAATTAATTGAGGAATCGAATGGACATTTTCTGCTCCACGAGGGAACGATCGAGGACTTTGCAGAACTCTTCGAAGCCGATCATTCCGTCACCGTCCATGTCCGCCTCGAGGATCGTCCGCTCCGCGATCGACATCAGCTGGTCCTCACTGCAAAGGACAAAGAACAATTAGTTTGGGACAATTAAGGACAAAGTAGAGTTTAAAACGCTGTTTTGGTTCGATTCTTTGTAAATAAAGTGTAAAATTAGCTAAAATTGGCTTCCTGGTCAAATTTCGAGCAAAGAACAATTTTTTGAGGACAATTAATTAAGAACAATCGGATTTAGTTGTTCTCAAAGCGTTAAATTTGTTTAGAACAATTAAAAATGGCCATTTTTCAAACAATTTACGGTTGTAATCAAGTAGCGACCCTAAAACCCCCTAAAATTGACCATTTCCCCCCAATTTTCCCGACAGACGGACAGACAGGGGCAGCAACCAAACCCACCTAATATTTTCCCCCACCATCATCTGCAACACGGCCAACAACTCTTCCTTCGTGATCCGATCGTCGTCGTCCAAATCGTAGAGTTTGAATGCAAACTTTAGCTTCCCCTCCCGACTATTAAGTCCATTTTCCCGCCCTTTCTTGATTGGTCTGAAGTGGGCGAGGACGCGGACAAACTGACGAAAGTTGACGCGGTCCTCGTCACTGTGACGAAAGAAGGCGAGGACGATTCGTTCGCCGAGGGGATTAATTGCAAGTTCGGGTATCCGGAGAAAGTCTTCGCGACTTAGGGCGCCGGTGGCCGTCTTGTCGAGGGCCGTGAAGCGGGAGTACAACCGCTCGATTTGATTGGCTGTGACTGGAAGAGGGGAAATTTAAATTGTTAGTAGGATTGTGGATGTTTTGGCATTTTTGGGTACTTTTGATTTGATTTTAGCAATATTTGAGTCTAATTAGGGTAAATTACGTCCAAAATCGAAATGATGAAGGTTTTGTACAGAAAATGGGACGGTTTGAGTAAATTTTGAATGTTTTTGAGTTAATTTTAGGATTTTGTAAAATTATTTAGGATAAATTTTACGTTTTGGACTATTTTGCAGATATTTTTCGGAAAATTAACATTCTAAGATCTTTTGAGCTTTCAAATTGGAAAATTGGTAGTTTTAAAATCTCGGAAACTTTTTAACCATGTAAAAAATGAAAATGAACTGTATTCGCAAAGAAATTTTGGGATTTTGAGCAAATTTTTTGGGAAGTTTACAGAAGTAGCCCATCTAAAATTGACATTTTGGGCACTTTTGAGCAGCCAAAATTAGAAAACCGGATATTTTTGGGTAATTTGCTTACATCCCGTTTCCTTTTGAATATCCGCAAGTTCCTCATCCCGCAGGAGAAGGGACGGACGACTTCCCATTTCACAAAAGTAGAGCAGTGGCAATTAATCTGCAAATAGAATTAAACACAATTTAGCTGCAGCTCTGCTTGTACGTGACAAATTAATGCTAATTGATTCACTACTACGTTTCAGAAAGTTTAAATTATGCTTCTACGGCACGTTGCGTTACCCAATTTAAATTAGTTGCCAAGGTAATTAACCAAATATTTGGTTTAGTTTCAGGGAGTAGCCAAAGCCAAGGGAGCTAAGAATGTTTAATGAGTGATCTTGGGAATTGATATCGATTGAGATTTGCACGTTGGCCTTTGGATCTCAACCCAACACTAAATCAACCCATGGCAATTATTACGTGTGGCTTGGTTATGAGTCAGTGGCATGCAAAAAGGGCGTAGCAAAGGCGTGAGCTTATCGAGCTTGAAGCTTATGACTGCAAGCTTATGCCAGGCTTATGCTGGGGTTTGACAGGGGATGGAGCTGGACAGAAAGTTTCAGGTCACGAGGTCAAGCTGCTTGGTAGTTGTTGGGGAAACAGACAGATCGTGCATTGTTCCTTTTTGACCTTAAAGGTCATGTCCACTTTGTAGCTTGACCTAAGAAGCCCTAATTTGAAGTCAAAAGTATGGCGGAGACAGACGGACAGACAGAGCATGCGGTTGCGGGGCTGAGATGATTCAACTCCCACTAAAGTGCTGCTTTGAGATGCAAATTGTTGGTTCTGCTTCTGTTCCATTGTTGGCATTGCATTGAATTGCATTGTTGAGGGAAACTGCCAAACGCCCTTGAATTTTTAGCGTGACATTGGACGACAGAAATATTTTTGCAGGCTAAAGCAAAGCGAAATAGTTAAAGCTAAAGCTCTGTTACATTTACATTGCAGTAAAAGATAAGCAATTAATTTGGAGTGCAGCGGAGCTAATTTTTAATGAGGATTAAGATTATTATTATTGCGTAATCTTTTAAATGGCTTTTTATGATTATTTTTATGCCAAAAACTATCAAATTTGTTTAAAATGGCAATTTTTAACTGGTAATTAGTTAATTTAGAGGCTATAAATGGATAATTATTAGCAAAAAGTGGGAAAATGGTCAAAAGCTTCCAAAAGCTCTAAAAATTCTTAAATCTTCCAAAATTCTCAAAACAGCTGCTTATTTTCATTAAACCTATTTATAATTCTAATTAGCAGGTATTAATTAAGGGGAATTTGCTAATTTCTCTTAATTAATTGTAAATTACAAAGAAAAACTTTAGAAAACTGTCTAAAACTCCCTAAAATTCCCAATTTCTCTCAAAATTCATCCAAAAACCTCATAATTTCATAAAATTGGTGCACAATAATAATTTTAACACCTTAATTAAGGGCATCAAGCTAATTACAAGAATTTAATCAGCAATTATTTGGTAAAACGCCCAAAAATCGTTAAATTGTCCTAAAAACCTTTCAAAATCTGCAAAATCCAACAAAAGCATTGCTAAACGCTTAATACCTATAAAAAATAACAAATTCTAGCCTTAATGAAGATTAATGAGTTAATTACGCCCAATTAATCCCAAATTATTTGGAAAAACTCGTAAAAACGCCCTAAAAACTTCCAAAAATCGCTGATAATCTTCACAATTATAATAAATTCACCCAGATTCATAATATTAGCACATTTAACAGCCTAAACCAAGTTTAAATAATTAATTACACCCAAATTATGACAAATTAACAGGAAAAAGAGGCAAAAACGCCCTAAAACCTGCAAAAACTGTCAAAATTTCCCCAAAACTTACCACAAATGATAACCTCCCTTGTTTTGTCCAATTTCCACTAATTATCCCCGCAATTAATTGCTTTTATCCTTTGAAATTTAATTATTTCGGGCAGCAATTAAAATTTTCTCTTCAAATCACAAATCTCAAATCTCACTCCCAGAGGAAAAGCGGGAGGGTGAGGAATTCAAATTTTCTCGGCGAAAGAATTAATCCAATTTCGACAAGTTTCGACAAAGGGTGCTAGTTTTACGACAAGATGTCGAAGATGGCGATGAAGGCGGGCGCAGGGGGGCTGAAGGGGATGAGGAAGCCGGTGGCGAAAGTTGTGCATGGAAATGTGATCAAGACTTATATCCCTGCCGCCATGGCCGTCGCAGGGCCGCCGCTGGGACCTCAACTTGGACAGGTGGGTGAGGGGCTGCGCCATGGTTTCGACATGGGCGTCGGCGTCAGCTTAAAATTAGTTTTAGGTTGAAATATTCCGCAAATCGGAGAATCGGGCGTTAAAACGTTCGAAAGTCGGTCAAAAAGTTTGAAAATTTTGGGAATTGGGTTATCAACTGCTCTGTCTGTTTGTCTGTCGTTGAAGTCGGCGTCAATTCCAGTTTAAATTAGTTTTAGCCATTTCCAATCTCAAAATGCGTAAAAAGTAAAATTTGGTCAAAAAGTGTTCAAAAAGGTTCAAATTTCTACTAAAACGTTTTAAAATCATTTTTAGTCTCCAAAAATCGGCTTTAGTTCGTCAAAATGTTTCAAAATTGTTCCAAATCTGCTGGAAATTTGTTAAAAATTCAAAAATATTTTCTTAAAATGTTCAAGTATTGTGGATACTCCTTAATTATATAATTTTAATTATTGTAGA
>JAQIXN010001915.1:0-14592 GCA_034698145.1 Proisotoma minuta
AAAAAACAGAACGAAAAAAAGTTAATTTGTTCGAGAGTTATCGTGCGAACAGACGGACGGACAGACGGACGGACAGAGCCATCTTATAAAGGGGTTTCACCCCTTAATAAAAGAGAGAGCTTTTATTAAGAATTTTTAATTTACATGATATAATTTCACTATTCATTCTGATATTATGTAGAAAATGAGTTTGCATTAAGCTCAGAGACAGTCAAAAGGCTATAAAATATATATAACATACAAAAACATACACACATATATAATAATATTATGTGTTTCACAACTCTTTTTGAGACAATTTAATTGAACATATTTTTTATTACGCTTACCTGTTGTAAACATGGAAGACCTGCTAATGCAGCAACATAATAAACTGACAACAAAAATCGGGGACATATTTTTTTTTGCTTGTAAACTAAATATGTATTTGTGACACAAATTTTGTGTCAAATGAAATTTTCACAGCACAAGATTTAGAAGCTGGCTTTTGTGAGAAACGGAGAAGTCAGGTACAAATGAGACGCCTGAATAACAAAGACTGAAGAGTGAGACCTGAGTCAACTAAATCGGGAGCAAAGCTAAAGAGTAGAGTTTTGCTTTCTCCAAGCGCAAGCGTCTCAAATTTCATCGTATCATAAAATGACGATGGTTTTCGGATTTTTAAAATATTTTTTATTACGCATGATATACCATTGATTAAAAATAATGCGGAGTAGATAAACAGAACGTACATCAATATATATATAGCGATTATACCACGTTCACGAAATACGATGTACAAACACAGATACAGCTTTTAGAAATCTAATGACTATTTGTATATAACCCTTATTCATTCAAACTTTTTTAGTTATAAAATTTCTCCTCATTAGTGTAAAGTATTATGAGTTCCAGTTGGAGGGGTATTTGGATTCGTTTTGAGAACAGAATCATGTGGTAATTGTCCATTTAGGATGGGATTATTTGGATTGAATGACATAGGAGCTCTGGAAATTCCTTGAAATTGATGATGATGGTGGTGATTTGTAGGCGGCTGAGATAATGCGCCTAAAATTGGAAAGTGTTGAACAGGAGAACAATTAGCACTCAAATAAGGATTTTGACTTGATCCATAATTTTGGTTCAGATTAGGAAAACGATCTCTCATTGACCTCGAGTCAGTCATACTGGTAAGGAGAGGAAAATAATAATTTGTAAAAGAATTTGAAGACGAAAGTGGAATTTGCGGAGGTGGCTGCTGGCCGTTTGTGGTTGTTGTAGAACAAGGTATTGAAATTTGGGCATTGGTCATAACGGAAGAAGAAGAATTAACAGTCATATCTGGAGCAGATGGAGATGTAGATAAAAAATAGTTATTTGGGGGATGATTCCAATGCTGCGTCTGTTGTTGTGCATTGTAGGGAGTTGGATAAGGTGTCATTGTTGGTGCTGTGGGATATTGCTGTTGATGACCAGCATTGGCATAATTTTGAGGAACTTGTGGACCATTTCCAATATACTGAGAGTTTATAATATTACGAGTCGGTAGAGAATCACTTCTATAGCTTTGATTTTGACCAGTATTAGAATTAGTAGTAGTAGTCGTTGGTAGTCCATCATTCTTCAGCACAGACGCCAACATTTCCATTTCGTTAATAGATTTCAGCTCCACATTATCAAAAGGATTTGCAGTATCAGATTCAAAGTCAGATAAATTTTTCTTAATATTTTTTAAACGAAGTTGTTCTTGTTCTTTGAGTTTCTTTTCTTCCTCTTGACGTAGCCTTTCTTCTTCTCTCCGCACCTTTTCTTCATTTTCTAATCGTATCCTTTCTTCTTCTTTAAACTTGTTTTCTAGTTCTTGTAACCTTAATTTTTCCACTTCTTCCAACTTTAACCTTTCTTCAGTTTCTATTCTTGTTTTCTCTTCTTCTATTCGCAATTTTTCTTCAGTTTCAAATCTAATTTTTTCTTCCTCTTCCTCAACTATTCTTTTCTCTTCGGCTAGCTTCCTTGCTTCTTCTTCTGCAATGAGACGTTCTTCCTCAGCTTTTTTCGCTTCCTCTTCTGCGAGTATTCGTGCTTCTTCTGCTCTTTTAGCTTCTTCTTCTGCAAGTCTTTGGGCCTCTTCAGCTCTTTTGGCTTCCTCTTCAGCCAAACGTCGTGCTTCTTCAGCTCTCCGTTCTTTTTCAATTTTAAGATGTTCGTCCCAAGCTTTGACTTCGACTAATACGCTCCTCTCCAAGGAAAAGTCATACTGTCAAAAATGTAACAATTATAATTATGAGATACATACTGAACATAAAACAACAGTGACATTAAATATATTACATCCTCTTGCAAGGCGTCAACAGGGATATGAATATCAATTTCCTTAAATTGTGGTCTTGGTTGAGGATAAAATTTTGAAGTCAGTCGTAAAGGCACGCCATCCAGATAACTTCGCTCGGACATTTGGAGTCCGAGTCCCCAAAAATATCTTCAATTTAACAAAAAATATATATAAGAAATGGAAGAAAGTTAGTTAACAAATTGGGGAAACGTACCGTTAAACTATTGACTACGGAAGTGTGGGTGGTAAATGAGCTCAGTGTTGTTCAATTAGTCCGACTGAGAGTGTGGTGATTTTCCAACAAAGTTATTAATTAGGTCTTCTCTGTAATTTATTGAGATCTTGATTCGTCATCTGGTAAATGAGCAATATTGGACATAGTCTCTGATTGTCCTCTCGTCAGCGGGACAACCTCACTGGCCCTCAGTTTGAATTTTACGCTTTTTCTACGAAAAAAAAATTTCGTATTTTTTTTGGAAAAACATACTTTTTTAGTGAAAATGTCACTTCCTCCTAATTACCGTCAATCGGTGACCAATAATATACAGTCCCCACGTAAGTTGCAGCAGTTAACGCTATTTTCAGCTATCGTTGTAAATCCTACCATTTTTCAATGTTGTCAAACTGCTATTTGCTATTTTGCAGTACAATTTGATTTTATGCATGCACGCTTACTCTTATTTGTAGCAATTAGTATATTTTTTATGATTTTCCTATATATTTTATCCCATTTATAATTTCATTACTTGTAGATGGAACGCCTTCTCATAATATGCCTGCCTTCAACATTTTAAAAGGTAATTTTAGTTATGCTAAAAAATTGAACAAGTTCCCCAGCCTCAATCTATCCTTCCTGCATGTGCTTTAAATGAACCATTTGAAAGACGATAATTATTGTTTTTTTTATTTGTTTTTAATTTTTAGAACGGCTTCGAGCGTCTGGTGGTGGGATTGGAATAATGGGTGGTGTTCCCAAAGACTCAACGTCCAGTCCATTTGTTCAAACATCACATAGCCATCCAGGATTTAATCCCCAAAAGTTGGGAACAAAAGGATTTGCGGTATAATAGCAGAAAACAAACAAAATTTAAAGTACTCATACCATCGTATATGTTACTTGCAGGATGGAAAAATTCCGAAAGCGCCAAAGGCTCCAGAAAAACCTTTGATGCCTTATATGCGCTATAGCAGAAAAGTATGGGATCAAGTAAAATCTGATAACCCTGACTTGAAGCTTTGGGAAATCGGGAAGATAATTGGGCAAATGTGGAGAGATCTGCCAGACAGCGATAAGCAGGAATTTGTTTCGGAATATGAATCTGACAAAGTTGAATATGAAAGGGCTCTAAAAACATTTCACAATTCTCCGCAATATCAATCCTACATTGCTGCTAAAACAAGAGGTATGCATACACATGGAAAACAATATATATACATTTCACCCGGAATATCATAATATAAATGTTCAACTGAATTTAGCCCAACAAGAACTCAGCGAAAGCAATGATAAACCAATATCAACCAAAATAACCTCTGCTGCTGAGCGAAGAATAGAAATTCAGCCTGCTGAAGACGAAGATGGTTAGTCAAGCTTTGCCAATTTATGGTTAAAAAATCTTTATTTATGATAAACTGTATTTAAAAAAAAATAGAACAAGATGATGGGCTCAGTGAAAAGCATAAGGCACATGGGCGATATGTTCGAAACCACAAGTTGATTAACGAAATCTTTTCGGACACAATGGTTCCTGATATTCGATCCGTTGTTACAACAGCTAGAATGCAAGTTTTGAAACGACAAGTTGAATCTCTCACTATGCATCAGGTTTTTAAACATCCATAATTACTAATAACGCATAATTTAATTTTAATATATTTTTTCTTCAGAAAAAATTGGAAAATGAGTTGGAGCAGATAGAAGGAAAGTTTAAGGCTAAAAAGCAAAGATTTATGGAGTCAAGTGAAGTTTTTCAAGAGGAACTTGCAAAACATTGCAAAAAAGCTGTGGATGATGATGCATTTCAAAAACTTGTGGAAAAGCAATATGAAGTTGCCAAAAAAGAATTTGAAGAGCGGAATAAAAATGCATCAGCCTCACAGCCTGTAACGGCCCCACCTCCACCAAAAGAGGATGCAGAAGGTAGCATATTATTATTATTATTACATTTACAAAACTAACAAGTCATTTTGAAAAAGAGTTGATAAAATTACTGCATATTTTTTAAATAGGCCACACTGTTGAGAAACAAAACGGGGTTACAGCTGTACCAGATCATGCAGAAAATACTGGTCCAATTGAATCTGGAGCATTAAACAATATTTCTGACAGCTCCGAACAAGCTCGGCATACTAATTTAAAACCAAAAAACAGTACTCCAATAATATCAACAGATAACATCGAAACTGAATCTGAAATGTCTTCAACAAAGACTGCCGAGCCGATGGATGTTGATGGCGACAACGCTTCTACTCATAGTCAACAGCCACCTGCTTTAATGCATGAAGTTACCACTACTACGCCAAAAGTCGAAGATACGCCACCTTTAGCTGACCATCAGCCAACCGAAATGGTCTATGATGAACGTCCAGAAATTGAAAACAATGAAAACTCTTCTTCCGAACAAGCTGAACAATTGGGAGCTGGAATTGAAGAACCCTCTGTATCGTCAGAGCATTTCCAAACAACACAAAGTTTGGAGGAAGAAAATATAAATCAGCCACCTCCTCCTGAAGATAGTGAAGACGCAATGGAAGTTGATTCTCCACCTCCAACATTGCATACAGAAACTTCAGCAACAGGTATGCTTTTGCAATCATATTATAATATCTGCACATAATTATATTATAAAATTTCCTATAGCTGGTGACAGTGGTGACGCTACTTCGGAACAATTTATTCCTCCTCAACCGGAGGAGATTCCAAGTTTTAATCCTTCTACTGACACGATTCAAGTCGAGATGACCCATGAATCAGAAGCAGTTACGGATAAGGTCGATTCAGCTATTGTTCAAGAAGTTGCTGATCATAAGGAGGAAGAAGAAGTAGAAAATACTTTAGAGGAAGAAAAAGCTGAGGCATTTGATCAACCTTCAAGTGAAAATGCTACTCAAGACGTTCCAGCAAACAAAATTCAAGTGGAGGATGTTGATTCTAAGGTTGAAGATGGTCTGCCTATCACCCAAATTGAGGCTGAAGCCGTTTCTGCTGAAGTTTCAGATCAAACAGAATTACCCTCTTAAAAATCATCCTAACATCATTGTCGTATAGATAGATAGTTTGACTCATGATAAGAATTTTCATTTTGTGCATAATAATTACTTTTACTTTAAGGACTCGGGAAGTTTTAATTTATCTCATCATTGGATATAAAATCTTTTGTTTTTGTTGTAATATTGATGTGTGAATAAAGTAGCAATGATTTTATTTAGACATGTCTAATCGTTAGTGTGCGTTTTGATAATTCCTAATGAGATTAAATTGCAGATGATGTTTTATAAAGCAATATTGTGTGCACTCCAATTTTTTCTAAATTGTTATGAGGCAACTTGAGAATTCTCTTGACGCAAGTGAAATATCTTGTAGACAGGCTATTTTGTGTAAGATGCCTCTAACTAAAACATACATATTCCATCCACAAACCACCTACAAAAATTCACCTTCGTTTTTAAATTGAAAGATTGGAAGTGAAACGTGGGAAAGAGAAAAGAGTTTTTGGTAGGGCAAAATACTGACTTCTTTTAGAAGGAGGGAGCAAAGAGGTTGAGACCTGCGACGGAAATCTTGATTCAGTTATCGATTTTGAATAAGAGAAAATATCAGTGAGTGTCTTTTCACTCTCTCCAGATCAGATCCCATCATCCTCGTCAACCCATCTCATGAATTCCTCTGCCAATACCGCCCTTGGACAAGTCAGAGACCAATTCGTTAGTTTGTCTAATGTCTTTCTCCACAGCAGAATACTTCACTTTATCACCTTTTAGCCCATTGTGTTTGAAAGGAATTGAGATGAGTTCTTCATGCATGGGCGTTACTTTGTCGGAGCCATTTATGCGTCCCCAAATGAATTGTTTATAGGTGGATCCATTTCCATCCGACATATTTAATGGACTGAATTTCACTATTTTGAACTCCCCGTTGAATGAAACTTTGTAAATGAAAAAGAGGAGTAGAAATCTACTTTGAGCAAAATTAATTCTACCATATCGTAATTTTCAATCGATCCTTTTTACTTTTATTTTTTTTTTCTATTTGATGAAACCTTTTAATGTTGGTCTAGCATGAAAGAAACGTTCGTGGTCATTTCATTTATCCAAAGGTTACAGTCCAAATAAATTAATGAAAACAACCTGATACAATGAATGCTTTCTCCTCGTATTAGGTTGCCCCGTTTTATATTTAGCTATCAAAACTGTTTCCCGAATTCCTGTTTGGCGAAGATGATATGCTGTTAATGTCAATTACGTACCAAGTGCTTTATAGGCATGGCAGTATTTTGCTCTTGTTTCGTGTTTTGTCAGAAATTGAGAGGAATAATATATATATAATATGGGTGGTTTGGGGAAAGTGTGGGCAGCGTGACTACATCTTTTGTGTAATGGTTGGTGAGGGAATAAAGCGGTACTCTAAACCAATGGATGCTATGCTCTGGAATGAAAAATGTTTTCTTTTCCGTCCAAATCTCTAAATCTGGATGCACTTCACGTTTATCTGGCTTATTTTCCCTTATTTTCCCCTTGGTTTTCTCCAAGCCTACATACAGGGTCACACAGATCTTTCGATCAAGGGAAATTTTTTATGGTGAAACTAAGGGAGATTTTATTTTAGCTTTAACAAAAATGACATCATAGCATTTTAACATGCATAAAACAAAAGAAAAACAAGAACAAATTTATAACAATAACAATTTACAACTGTTGAGAACCATGTTGTTTAACGCAGTTGCTGAATCGAAGAATAAGCGAGTCAAAGACTCGTTTTAAAGGTGATGAATCAATTTCTTTGAATCATTCTGTTTGTTTTTCGTTACAATTATAAGTAAAACCAAATAAAAAAAATCGAATGTTTTTTGACGAAAAGCAATCCAAATAATAATTTGTGATTAAAAAAGCAATTCATCAATTAATTTTCCTTGGTTTCATGGTTCCCTTGATCGAAAGTTCTGTGTGACCCTGTATATTCTAAATTCCGAAATCCAACTGCTGGATATTTGGAATGAATTAAAAATGTCAAATTAGATTTTGCAAAATATTGCAAAATATTGGAGATTTTTTTTTGTTTAGAAAATAAAACTATAATAAAAAGTTAACGTGTTCGAAAGTTATCGCTAGAGTGACTGACAGACAGATGGACGACTCGTGCAAATGCGTTGTTTCACAACTTAATGCATTTGCACGAGTCGTCCATCTGTCTGTCTTGCATTTGCATGGCTCATTTGTTCCTTTCTTTGAATTACAATTGAAATCCAAACTTCTATTCAATTATCCCTTCCTTGGATTTTATAGTTATAAAAGGACTTGTATAAAATAAATTCTGTGTATATTTCAAGTTGAAATTTTCAACCCACACGAATTTAGATGTAAAGATTTTGATTATTCCTTGTTTTCATTAGATGCGCTACAAATCAAAAGTTTTTTTATTAAAGAAATAAGCTTTATTTGATTTTAATTTGTTTGAAGTCTCAATCAAATTACATACTCGTAAAATTCACATGACATATAATTAATTTTCCGTCCACTTGATTACATAAGTTTAAGACAAAGGTTCTGTTTTATCCAGGTTTAATGAGAGCCACTTAATAAAGTCCCACTTGAATAAAACAAATTTAACACTATTATTACATCCTCTTTGATTACAAACATTCGCTTTTATTTGTTTGATCTTATATAATCTAAGTTGTGTAATGTTATCACAAGCTTATAGAACAGATTGCTTAATACATTTCCCACTTAAAGTTTGGAATACAAAAGGAACAAAAGCAACTTATATAAATGGTTAAATTAGATCTTTGATAAGGATGCTTGTTTAATACTTGATATAAGTTTTCAATTTATTTAGTTTGGTTGTATAACCATAGTCAACATCCCAATTTCTCTTGTTACCAATATAACATCAAAGTAGATTTTACACAAAAGAGCAACTAAAAAGTTCAAAGAAAGTTTTTTTCACATAGTTACCTTTGTATTGTTACTTTCTCTACTAACTGCACCAAAAACATTTTTATCAAACTATTTTAAAATTTTGTTTGCAATTTTTTATATGATTAGTTAATTAGTCTGGTTTCAAGCCGATGTAATTTCATAAAATATTAAGACTAATCTCCGTGGAAACCTCAAAAATAATTATTTCTAATATAATATAATCTAATATATTTTATAATAATTATACACTGCCTTCAATTGAAATTAAAATTGAGATGCATTAAAAACCTGTAGAATAATATAATATTGCATATAAGAACAAATGGAAATTATAGAATTCATATATTGGTAAAGTTAAGCCATCTTATCTTTATGGTGATGAAAAACCATTGTGATTAAATACATTTTCTTACTTAACTAAAGCTTGTATAACGATCAATTCATCAAAATTTTTTAAATTGTCTCATTATTGGAGAAAATAAAGAATTCAGGTTCTTTCTTCAATTTATTTTTTATCGTTTTATAATATCGACTGAATGAGTCACGTAGTCTAAAAAATTTTAAAACTGACAATGGTTATTTTGGGATAAAATAATAAGTTCATCTACCCAATATTACGTACGTTATTTTACAATGAAAAAGCCGTCGAATAGGGAAAATTTAAAATATAAATTATAAGAATGGGTTCAATATTTCCAAGCGTGGCGATTTTTTTTGCCGGAAAAATGAAATCATTAGAATATTTTACAGCAAAAAAACATTTTTTGGGATTTCTCAAAATTTCAAAATTTTAAAAGTATCTACATTTTTTAAACCGTCGGAAAACACAACCACTGTGCACAAGAGACGAATTTAATTTTTTTCCTGCTCAAAATAATTAAGTTTATGCAACAAACATTATATTTTTATGTATATTAATATCTATGTACAATATAGTAATGACTATGTCTACTTGAGCAAATTTAGATAGAGAGGAGTGCATTAATTGTGTAGTCAATTACATATTGTGTGTATGCAACCTGCGTAAAACCATCAAAATAGAGGAAATTGAAGTCACTAGTACCAACAAAAATTTTAAGCATTTTGATCGATTTCAACGTTTTCATTAGATATTTCCTATCTTTGCAATATTTTAGCCTACACCACCACTTATCAATTGAATTAGAGGACGACTCAAAAACCTCAGCTGACATTGTGATCATGACATTTGCCATTGCTCCAAAATTTACAGCGGAAATCACAAAGAGCCCAAGATGTTGGAGTGGACGAGTCTTGTATAATTTTATCAAGATGAACAAATCCCCAACAATGATAAAAAATGTAGAGCTTAACAATGATGATCCTGCTAAATTTATAATGCCATGACCTATTTCCAACATTATTTCAGTCTCGCCTCGTAGCCTGAATTTAAAAAGCTTCACTCTGCATGTTGCCGTAGTTTTTACACTGACAGACATTTTCCCGAGAAATCTAACGGCGTAGAGTAGATTCGTCCTGAACGCGACTATTGTCAATGTGACCAGAGTGAAGAGTCTCAGCCCTTGAACAACCATAGGAAACATAATCACAATTCTTAACAAGATTCCAAATGGGGACGAAAGATCGACGTTTGGGAAAAGGACTGAGATGTTGAGGAAGAAAGTGTCCTTATTGAAGAATACGTTGACAGGAGTAGTCATTATTAAATTGACTACAACGAACCACATATAAAGTTTCAATATTTTCCCTTCCTTTTCTCCATAGTTGAGCCCACCTTAAAAACAGTTAATAAATTATTATTATTATGCACATATGTACTTAGTCTCATAATTTAGTGCTCCTAAATCATGTTTTGATTCCATAAAATTTTACATAGCTTTAACGTCAAAACATGTTTGGTTTCCATACGATTTTAAGATCCCCTTACGCACTATAATTTCCGATTTTCATGGTCCCATTAGAAATTTTGCATATGAACTTGTTTTTTAAAAGTTATTACAACTTCGAAGAATCATTTTATACTAATTTTGACCAAATAGACCGTTTTACATTTTTGGCATTTTTTTAATTTCCAACCCTCACCATTTTCAAACGGGTTGACCGATTTCGCCCATTTTCGAATTTGATTCATAAATTGACCCTTTAAAAACGTGTGTAAAATTTGGGGCTGATTGGTTAAGCCCTTCAGACGCTATCATGCTTCAGACAGAAATACAGGCCGACAGACAGACGGAGAGACAGAGTGATCACATAAGCCCTGGGTCAAACTTAAAAGCTAACTTTAAAAATAATTGCCCTTTACTTACGAATAGGAACCTTTATTACGAACCTTCTATGTAAGCATATAACCCTTTGGTTAATTTAGATAATTTTTAACTAAATAATAATTACATACCTAATCGCATTCTTATCCTTGTGGTAATCAATGTGAGCTGATTTAAAGCCAAGACCATATCTCTGCCTAAGAAGACAAGGACAATATCACCAAAAACAACCAAAAGTTGCATTGCCAAGGTTACGATCAAGATACTGAACGCATCAATGTCAAGTTGGCAAGAAGATGATCCAAGCATGCAAATAAGTAGAGCTGTAATTCCTGGGATCACTTGCAACCCAAAAATATGGATTGCTGTAATCCAAATGAAAATCCCATGTTTTTTCGTTATTTTGTTATAACTCAATTTCATTCTAGATGAATCCCAGGAAATTGTCCAGGGCCAGAGACTCTCAAATATTTTTTGATAACTGTCAAAACTTTTCCAAATCAGGGATCTTACAGTGGTCGTCCTCATTTTGTGAAGCCGTTGCAAGTTCAGTGAAAAGTGCATCCTATCTATAGAAGTATTTTTTTTAAATCGATGGTTATGAAAACTATTATCTTTTATATCAAATCGGGTACAGAAGTATTAATGAATTTTTATATAACTATATTTTTACCTAAATAATTAAATTCCCTGCTTTGATGTACTAGATAAAGTGTTTATAATGGTTTTAATATTAAGAAAAATACCTATATGAATATAATGAAAATTTTTCCGTCTTTCTATCAAATCTAATATCCCCGAATAGTTTTTCATTCCAGGTTATAGAATCACATGTTTTTGACTGATTTTGGCAGGGTTTGTTTTATTCTGATAGAACTTGCCGACCTCACCCACGCAATATGCGGAAAAATCACTTTTTGACGAAAAAATTGTTTATATAAAAACAAAGTATACAATTATTGAAAACTATTTATTAAGAAAAATTATTACATATTCAAAAAAGGAAAAATGAAGTCCACAGAATGGAATGGAAAGAAAATAACTAGTTATTAGTTATTTATTATTCAGGCTTCATCCGATATAAAAAAAAATCCAAATTGCCCTAATTTTAGTCTACGTGACCAACAAGAAATAAGTTATAAACTAATAAAAAAAATGAAATTTAAAAACCAGCGAATTCTTATTTAGAGAAAGTCAACTTAATAAAAAAAATAATCTTGAAGACAACTCAAAACTTATCTTCATATTTCACTTGCATTCAGGTTCCGCTAAAATACTTATATATCATTTCAAAAATTTATTATTATTTCAAAAACATTTCTTTGAAAATTATCCATTTCATTATATGCTCTATTTTGAAATAATTCCAAATTTTCACAAAAAACTAGAATTTTAAACTGATACAATGATTTAAACATCAGCCATCAGCACATCAATAGACAGATCCACAATCATCTTAAACACTCCTCGTTTACAACCTCTCTTCCCGTCCGCAAATTTATACCCAAACAAACCTGAAGACACTGCTGCTGGTTTCAGAGATCTCAATTCTTTTCTCAAAATCTTAATTTTTCGTTTTCCCACTTCTTCTTTTAGTTTTGCCAGATAATCTTGGCTGAAACTGTACACAAATATTCCCATATCCGCCCCAATATTTGTGCAAACAATTGCCGTAAGGAGGAAAAATGGAAATGCCATGGTTAAGACATAAGGCATCACAGAATGAAGTTTTACAGACATGTAGAGACAAACGATTATTGATGCGCCGGTGGCAATTATCGCAAGAGTTACGGATGTTTGCAGAAATTCTGGGACGAGTTGGAATAGAAGGAGGACTCTTCTATAAAGATGAGTAGATCGATTAAGGTTTTTGTCTTTTTCTTGAAGAGTTGTATTCAGTATTTTCTCAAGTCGTCCAAGGATCCCTAAAATGTTAAGAACGAAAAATAAATAGAAAATTCTCAAGCAAATCATTTAGAGGCTGTAATGACAAACACTTCAGTGCAACTTCATATAGCCCGACCCATTAATGTGATCACATACACTGGTTTAATTTTGGTCCAGTCTTTTTAAGGTTTGCTTATACCCAAATGTCAGTTTTTGCTAATAAAATTGGTGGATCTTTGTACAAAGTACCAAACCCATTGACCCCACTGCGTCCACCTCCAAACTTATCTTGCGCATTGACCTAGAAACTTTAAGTTCAAAGTTTGAGGTCATTAACGCAAGTTTAGATAGGGCTATCGTAGTGCATAAAAAATGCAGACAAACAAAGTGATCACATAAGCCTTGGGTAGGGCTAAAAATGGGTTTCTCTTTGTATTACTTAAATTTAAAATAAATTAAAGGTCAGGGATAGATAGGCAACACACTGATAACTTTTTAGAAAAACTAAAATAACTTAAAATATGTTGCCATATTTTCTTATTTGTTTATTAACCTGTCAATTCTTTGAGCGCATAATAGGCCAGTGTCCCAAAGAATAGTGCAATCCTCACAATTTCATAAATTGCAATGTTAGCCACTATGTAACGTAAAATTCCATTTTCGAACCAGAACAACGACTCAAAACCCAGAGCTGAATTTCTAACTAGGAATTGTTTTATTTGGGGAAATCTATTCCAAAAATCATCTAGAATCTGGGCAACAGGATCAATCCTATAGACCACAACCACGACAAGTCCAACTGGTGTGAATAGATAGCCGAATACAATCCAGAAAACTAGAATACGACCTATTCCGTTGCCACGTGACACATCGTGTGATGATTTTTTTGCCATTGATCGATTATGTTTAAGATGAAGCTGCAATTCTAAAAAAAAATGAAAATTATGCAAAAAAAATTTCATACCCAGATGCAATATGAAGCGATCTCATTAGAATTTCTTTTACCTTTTTTTATTTGCCATCCAAAATCTGTAAGCTTGTCCAACGCGGAGCAGATATCATTCGGAAACTTGATGAACATTAAATAATATCCATATAATCCACAAATCAAAACAATAATGTGCCAACTCCATCCCAATACAAAAAGGGGAATGAGTGGTTTACAAGTCTCGGTTTGACATTTTGATCTCACAACTTTCAACGCTTTTACAATGATCAACAACAAAATTAATCCTCCGGCTAAAGGAGCATTCGTCCAAAAAGCTGAGTGTCGCCTTTTTGTTTTGACAATTTTTACCCGACGACCATCTGAAGATATTTTAGTTTCCAATGGCAACTTATATAGAAACGGATATCTGTCTTGATACAGAATTTGTAGGGCTGCCAACGGTTTTACGTGGTTGGTTTTTATTTTCCAGAACATTTTACAAGGTCAAGAAAGGAAAAAGAGAATGGTCAGTTGGATAGAAAGCCTTATTCGAGAATTTAATAAAACTCTAAAGAGTTTGCTTATGAAAGGAAACTCTAATTAAATTTCCTTATTTTCAGCCGGTTTTAAAAGTCAAATTAGTAAATTTCAATATTATAGTATTTATATAAGTACCTACATTTATATAAGTACCTATATAGGTACTTACATATAAGTTTATGCTTTGAATAAATAAATAAAATTGATTTAAACGATGGATATAAAAATTGGGAAGTAAATAAAACGTTGTAAACGTTGGGACTAGCTCGCCTTTTGAATATAAGTGACTATTGACAAAACACAACCGCATGTCTGGGTCATTTTGCCCCGGACCATTTTGCCCTGGACAATTTTGCCGCGGACAACTTTGCCTCGGACCATTTTGCCCCGGACCACTTTGCCTCGGACCACTTTGCCCCGGACCATTTTGCCCCGGACCACTTTGCCCCGGACCACTTTGCCTCGGACCACTTTGCCCCAGACCATTTTGCCCCCGACCACTTTGCCCCGCTTTGATCCTATATGGGGCAAAGTGGTCCGGGGCA
>JAQIXN010001916.1:0-14588 GCA_034698145.1 Proisotoma minuta
AAGTTAAATTACGCGTTTAAAGCTTAGCATCTCCGTTGAAATGGCGAGCTATTTCCAACGTTTACAACGTTTTATTTGGTAAATTCTTTTCATGTCTGGTTTTTGACCTTTCTGACCTCAAAACTAGGTCAAAAAGGTCAAAATATATATTAATATTAATATATTGTCAATCTGTATTCCAAAACCTTTCTAACAAGACCTTATTTGCCAAATTCCTTTCATGTCTGGTTTTTGACCTTTCGGGCGCCATAACAAGGTCACGCAGGTCGAATTTCGGTTTGAGGGTAATTTAAACATTGCTCAGGATGAAACGTTCTACAACATACTAAAAATCCAGCCAAATCTATCGGACGAGCATTGCGCCATGTAAATTCTGCGTGGTCCTTTGCAAATATTCAGCTAACTCGGTATTTTTCCAGATAAAAGCGGTTTTGTTACAATTCTCCAAAAATTGATAAATTGTTTCCATTGGTGATGGAGGCAATGCAATATTTGTAGATCCCATTAGAATTTTATTTAATGTGTCAAAACGCTCCCTATTGTTTTTAAAATAGTTTTCCACAGCCGTTAATATTTTGGTAAAGTCTTCCGCCAGACTGCTATTTTTAATTTTTCCGTATTCACCATTAAGTGACAATGATACAATGTCAAAATCTTGTATGTCCTTAAAAGTTTCATGTTTTCCCATAACAATCTCTTTTTTCAGTTCTTCGGCTGAGAAATAGGCCTTGTATGCAGAGCTTAGCAAAAATATTGAGACGATCCAGCAAATAATCCAAACGGAAGCTTTATTTGTGTCCAAACTACTTTGATCTAGTGCCATGGCAAATACATTTAATAGATGCTTTCTTTCCAAAACAGAAATAAACGCTACAATAATTATTAAAAGAATCCAAACGCTTAAAGTAAAAGGGGCAATCATGAAACTGGCAAATTTATGGTCAGAACCGGAAATTGAAGCTTTAACTCCATCACAAGTTGCGAATTTGTAAGAGTATTTTTTATAAAGAAAGTATTGTGCCGGCCCAGCGTCCCCAAAGAT
The DNA here is from genome assembly GCA_034698145.1 of Proisotoma minuta. NCBI lineage: Eukaryota > Metazoa > Arthropoda > Collembola > Entomobryomorpha > Isotomidae > Proisotoma > Proisotoma minuta. The sequence continues at coordinate 1,043 of JAQIXN010001916.1, forward strand.
TTTGGACTTTGTTTCCAATGATGCGGAAAACAAAGTGTCGGTTAAAAACCAAATCTTTTTTCCAACATTGACACGCGTTGCCAAAATTTTAAAAGTTTCCGAAAGTCGGGTTGTGTTAATTTTGAATCGATATAACTTTTGGACCGTTGTAACAACGTCACAGCTACTTCCATTCAATCTTCCTTTATTGTAGTAAAGCTTTTCTTCGAATATCGAACTACATATTAGGGATTGCTGAGATTTTTGGGAATTTTCGTAAAAATATAAAGAGCTCAATTGTTGCAAAAATCCCTCAAAATTACCATTAAAGCGTTCTGGTAAACTTAGAACGGCAACTGTTGTATCATCTAGTTCAGCAATTAGCTCAACTTTAATGTTAAGTCCTTTGGTTAGAATCATAACAGTTGCAAGATACGATGTTGATTGACTCATCCAAAGGTTAACAACTTTCCTTCCGGAAAATAAGCTTGATCTTGTGACCAGTATGAGGAAATAAGGCTCGGGATATAATTGATCTCCCTTGATTATCTTGCTTGCAATTCTCGAGTAAAAAGTTCTCGGAAATGAAAGCCTAAAGAGAAGGCTCGTTTCTGGGAACCACACAATTTGTGACACGCAGAAAACTCGGCGTCTTAGGTAAATTTGAGATTTTCTGCCCGAACCATCGGACAACAGTTTGGGTTGAGAAAGTTCTTTGAAGGGGACGAGAGCTTCTGCAGGTTTGGGGTAGACAAATGTTATAACACAGTTATCAAATTGCTTAAAAAATTGGGAATACTCTGAATAAACACAAGATAAAAGTATAAACAGAATCAAATTTCTTAACACAACTACAATCATGGTTGATTATTTAACTGTTCAAAAGCGTGCTTGTAATACGAAAAGTATTTTAAGTTTTATTTAATTTGCTTTCATAACGTTATTACTTTCGTAATGCTTACTTATGTAATATTTACTTTCATAAAGCGTTCACTGCACTTTACACGATTTTTGAAGTTTTACAAGCCAAATAAATTTCAAGTATTTATGTAAGTTTTACATAAAAGTAAAGCCGGGTTTTTTATTTTGTTATGTATGAGTTTATGAGACACCTTTGATAAAGTGGTATTTGAAATCATAATTCTACTTCGATACCTGGAGTCGGATTGTCATTCAAATAACACATATCAGCTTTTTTCGTTAATACTCATTGCGTAATTTTTATGTCAGAGAAAATAAACAATGTCACTATAAATATTTTACTTTTGTTTACATATATAAGTCTTAATTCCTAAAAAACAGTTTTGCTAATAGGTTTGGAAAGTCATTACACTTTTGAAAGTGCCTTTTACAATTACAATTAAAAATTTGAGAACGGTAACCCTCTTGATAATGTACACTCCTTGTTTTCCAACTTTTATGGGCTTGTGGGCTTTCAAAAAATAAATCGCGAGCTTCCTTTCCCTAGCATCTTTTTGCTTCATGAATTTCCATGACTTGTGAGTGGCTTCCATTTGCTTTCCAATCCGTCCAGAAATTTCAAGAAATAAGCTCCAGCAAAACTTTTCAAAATACAGACATTTCAACACATAATCCTTTGCACTGAATAAATTGACATTTTCTTACCTGGACAACCATCGACCAAACAATCAGCATCGCTAAAAGTTAATCCAAAATTTCCCTAGTTGTACCTTTTTTAATCATAACTAATATATGTATATAGGTATATACAGAAAATTCATTACCCGTCACATCTAAGTCAAGATGTCTCCAATGCTTTACAATGGCAAAATTGCAGTAAATGCAAAACTGAGTTAGCAAGCCTTGGCATATCACGAAGAGCGAACCAGCAATTTCCATCGCAGACTTGTTTATTAAAATTAGACATTGATATTCCCTTGGGAGATACTTCAACGTCCTTAGAATGTTTACAGTTTCATACTCTGACTTTCCAACTTTAAGCTCCGTCATGAAAGGATCCAAAATCAAACCTATGTAGAAATAGTTGAAATGTTTACATGTTACATCCCTTAAGATTAGGGATGATCCCTAAAATATTTACTACTTACAATAATAGATTATGAATGGAACCATAAGAAAAATTAAAGAGTAATAGATCGTCCCTCCGCCAAAGAACCCCCCGCAGAACATTAAAAGGGGAAATTCACCTCCAATCCAATAATTTAGATGCAACGGGGTGTAGCTGAAAAGGTAAAATAAAGCAGAGGAGAGCGGCATTACAGCCACAAGACGAACTCCCAAAAGTAAAATAAAACTGTATGATTTCTCCAGCGTCTCTCTTTTGGGGAATTTCTTTTGGTAGTACAGAGCTAAAAAATACAAGGTTTGGATTTTACATTATGGCTACACGTTTTACATACACTACTTTTGCTACCTTGGAATCTGTTGATGTATTTCAATATTTGGTGCATGATAGAAATACAATCTTTGTGTTTTGTCTTGGACAAGAAAAGGATTATCAGAGCTACAATCATTATGAGGGATGCGGCGTAACAGAAATGAGACATTCCACTCTCTTGAGAATAGCTTAATATTGTAACGAATATACACCAAAATGTGATAGCCGATTGAAAGACCAAAGTTAGTGTTGTCCTAATATTTGAGTATTTTGAAACCGTTTTCTGAAATTGGTTTGATTTTAAGTCAAATTTGTTTGGAAATATTCCAAACAACCAGGTTAGAAAAAAAGTCAAGTGAAGGGCTTTGTAAAATCGTGGATGCATTTTTGTGAAATAATGAATGCAATGAAGGGCACGTGCAACAAACTTCAATGAGCAACTATTTTAAATTTAAAACGCACCATTACTAGACAGCTTGGCAGTTTGACCTGTCTGATTATCTTAATTGGGTCACTTCGATTTGCCGATAAAATATTTTTCATGCTAAAAGCCCAAGCGATGAAACTCTTTATATACAATTTTAAATGACCTCTGGTCAAGGTACTAAAAATTATCCATGTAATTTTTTACATAGGTACTTATATATCATGAAGAGTAAGGATAAATTGTCAGCTTACATTAGCGCAGTTCCCCTGAAAATATCATGTACGTTTAGCATTTTCATAATTATATAAAAAGGAAATCAATCATATAAAACCTCCAGAATAATGTTGATTGAGTCCGAATAAGAGATTTTTATCACCATAAATCCCATATATATATTTTATCACACAATCTAACCTATTTTTTAAAATTTCAAATTAACTAATCATGCATAGTCACTTTAACGTTGGGTTTGGTCATTCAGAATGTTTGATAAGAAATTGATGGTTAGATTAATTTATGATTAGGTTATTGTAAAAGTAGTAAAATTAAAAAGATACAAATCCCTGACTCGGGCTATATGTATACTGCTCTGAAGGTTTTGGAAATGGAAGAATTAAAAACTTTCAGTGCAACTTCAAATAGCCCGACCCATTAATGCGATCACATTTGTTAACTCGTTTGGTTTCCCAAATCCTGAGTTATAAAACTATCATTTCCTATATCAGTACCTGCCCACCAAAAAGGTCACATGGGGCAAATTATGAGGTCTCCATTGGATTCTACGCCAAAAATCAGTAAGGATTGACCACTCACTTGATATTTTGGTCCTGTCATTTTAAAATTTGCTTATGCCCAATTGTGAGTTTTTGCTAATAAATAGGGTGGATCTTACTATAAAGTGCCACACCTCTTGGCCCCATTGCGCCCACCTCTGAATTTAACCAAAGTTCAAAGTTTGAGGTCATTCGCGCAAATTTTGAAAGGGCTATCGAAGTGCATAAAAATGAGGACGAACAAAATGATCCCATAAGCCCTGGGTCGGGCTAAAACGTCAAATAGCAAAATGGCTATTTAAAATACTCTGAAGAATCATCTTTGACAACTTGAACTTACTTAAATGACTTTAATATCAAATTAAAAGCGTCACGTATTTATTTGCAAATTTTTTGTTTTGTAGCTTTTAGTCAATAGGTCTGGAAGGTCATGACAGACTTAAAAGTTCCTTTCACTATGGCGATAAAAAATTTAAGAACCGAGACCCTTTTAATTATGAACACTCCTTGCTTCCCAATTTTTATGGGTTTGTGTGCTCTCATGAAATAACTAACAAGCTTTCTCTCTATTTTATTTATTTGTTTCATTCCTTTCCATGATTTGTGCGTGGCTTCCATTCGTTTCCCAATGCGCCCAGATATTTCAAGACCCAGGCTCCAGCAAAACTACACATAATACAAAACAGAAGTAAGAATCCAATTTAATTGCCATACAATGATTTAAATAGTACCTGAGCCACAAGCGACCAAACAATCAAAATAACTACAAATTTATTAGTTTATGCATTTCTCAAAAACTTAATTTAGGTTAAAAACAACCTCTACCTGTCACATGCAATTCAATATTTTTCCAATGTTGAACAACGGCAAAATTGCAGTAAATGCATAGCTGGCTAATCAATCCTTGACCAAGAACAAGAAACAGACCACCAATTTCCATAAAACTCTTGTTTAATATGTTTAAGCATCGGTATTCCTTTGGAAGATACTTCATTGTCCTCAGTAGATTAACCGTTTCATAACTTGGCTTTCCTAGTTTAATTTCCGTCATAAAAGGATCCAGCACGATACCTACAATATTTAAACAAGAAGTATTACAAGATTGTAATACTTAAAAAAAATATTGCTCACTGTAGTAAATTATGAAAGGCACCATGAGCATAATCATTGAATAATAGGCTGTGCCCCCGCAAAAGAAACCTCCGAAAAACGAGATTAACCGAAAGTCCGTCATATCACCAAAAGTCCAGTGATAAAGATGTATGGGAGTGTCCACAAAAGTGAAAAATAAAGCAGTGGAGAAAGGCATTAAAACTGTAACACGAACTGTAGCCAGTAAAATCCAACTGAAAAACCTTTCCAGCTTTTCCCTTTTTGGACACTTCTTATGATAGTATAGAACTAAACGATTTTTTATGATAATGGTAAACAAGTATATAAAATTGCATAATAAAAGTAATTACCTTTGAATCTATTGGCATATTTCAATGATTGGTTAAAAACACAAATACAGTCCTCCTGTTTTGCTTTTGCCAACAAGAGAATTAAGAGAGCGACAACAAGTATCAATGATACGGCATAGCAGAAATGAGACATTCCGTTCTTTTGAGAATACGTTATATTTGTTACGAATATGCACCAGAACGTGATAGCTGTTTGGAGAATTAACGTTAGTGCTGTACGTATTTTGGAATATTTGGAGACACTTGTTTGAAACTGCTTTGACTTTAAATCAAATTTGCTCGGAAAAATTCCAAATAGCCAGGTAATTCGAAAGGTTAAGTAAAGAGCTTTGTAAAATCGAGGATGCATTTTTGTGAAATGAACTATAAAATTTGGTTCGATTCTAATTTTTAATTTAGCAAATGATGGATTAGTATCTAGAGCTTTGATTATTTGTAATTGGAATTAATTTGTCTCTGAAATTCGTCCATTAGAACGAAAGAATGGGAAAATAATTTTCATGCCCTTGTTCCTAAAATTAGGCCAAGGTTCATCTGTTAGTGCGGTGCATTTTAACAATAAAAAGGCATATATTTTCATATGTTAAAAAGCCCAACCCATTATCCAGAGTTTTATAAATGAGGTAATTAAATTACATTGTAAAGCATTATGTCCGTACTTTGTACTATTCTGTTATGAAAATATTCATACAATTAGTTGAAAACCTTTCGAGCAATTTGGAGGTAAAATATTTTTTTATTAATACTGTTGATTGGAATAAAGTATTGATAACAGAACGATGCTTGTAAAATCCAAAGTTTGCTGAGATTCTAGAAATAATACCTATATATTGAATAACTTTAAGTTTGCACCCTGAAAATTAGCACCAGAATTTAAGTAAATATTAGATCACCATTACCGCTATCTTAACATATTTACTAAACTAACACAGATATTTTCTATTCAATTATTAAGCCAAGAACTCTGAATATTTGGAAACATTTGCCAAAAACTACTTAGATCCGCTGAATATGCATTGGCATCTTCCTCCGCCTGGAGAAAGCGAACGAATGGGAGCTGAAGATATTTTAATGTGCTACACACTGGAAAGTTTGAAGTTTTTGGGAAAAACTGCCCAATAATTCCTCGCTTTGATAACCGAGCCCAAATAACAACTGGACTAATTTCCGCTGACATGATCTTGGGCTCAATTGCTAAGTTTTGTAACTCTGGAAAATACTCTGGGTACGGGATTAACAAACCATTATTAAAGGAAAATGGTTTGCAATTTTTCTCAATTAAAAATTCCAAATGAAAACTTTTCAATTTGGGAAATTTGGGGAGTCCAATACTTGGTCCCTCGGTGCAATAAATTAGTGGAAGCTTAAACTGTAGCTTCTCTAAACTTTGACAATATTTTCTCAAAAGTTGTTCCAGTAACCAAACATTGCTAACTGGTTCTTCAAACTCTCCCATTTCCAAAACTTTTAATTGATTGCCAATTTTATTTAGCTGAGTTGCCGTGTATTGGTCCAATGTGGTAAGATGAATTTCCGTAAGATTTTTAAACTCTGTTATATCTTCCATGATTGTCCCGTAAAAATTTTTCTCCGATTCTCGGATACGACGACATAAATAAAGTCCGGAAATGTGTTTGATTTTTGGAACGAGCAATGAAGCATCCACAACTGTTTTATAACCTTCGGGTAACTGAGTAGGTTTGACTCTCAGCTGTTTCAATTTTTTGAAAGCTGGAAACTCAACGGTCCAAGTTTCTTCCTCTACTGCCAATTCCTCAATTTGATCAGCAATGCTTAAAATAAATGGTTGTAAAATTCCCCCAAAAAGTCCAAGTCCAAGTCCCAGTGAAATGCTCTTCAACTTTGAAAATAAATCTTGTTGAAAAAGCCAAATGGCGTCATCTTGTAACTTATCAGTATACGGAATGCTTTCCAATGTAATGTTTCGAGGTCTGAAAGTTTCCATTTCGCGGAAGTAACGGAAAAATGTAATTTGTTGTAATGGATCCGTAAAGTCTTCATGAGGAAACTTTATATTTGATTTTATTTCAACCAATTTACGGCCTTCTTCGTTCCAAAGTTTGCAGACTAATCTGCAAGATTTCAAGTCTGAAACCGGAAGGTAACCAAGGAGAGAGCATATGACCTGAAAACAAATATTTACTCTACAATTTTCCCTTGGTAAAATTTATGTATGTACTTTTTTGCAAAAGCATTGGAAAATTAAAATAAAAATAAATGTAAACTACCAAATAATTTTGGTGCATTTCATTTCCGTTTTCATTTTCACTAATTCCTTCTTGTGGGAGCCATTGACTTTGTAATGTCCGTCTCTAAACATAAAATCACAAGTTAGGCATAAACCTTGCAATACTTATGAAAGACTGAAAACATTATTACCTTTATAAGGAAAGTAATGTCATTAAAAATTCCCAAAATTCTGATTGTAATGATGTTGCCAAACTTTAGCAGTGTGGGCTCATTTACTTCTTGGTCATTGATTCGGAACTCTGCCCCCTTTAATTATTTCCATAAAAGATCATTATAATTCAATTCGTTAATGTATGTACTTTATTATTTACCTGGATTGAATGATACCAAAGTTCTCTATTTTCATCATAGCACATTGTGCAAGAAAATTCGTGATTATATTCCACTTCAATGAACTCTCCCTGTTCCTCTCGACTGGTGTACGTGGTTCCAATTGTATACTGAAGTTATTTTAAATAATATTATTGTTATTGTGGACATCGTAGCTAAATTTGGAAATTACTTAAATTACTTACTTTTTGATTTGGTATTGCTAATAATAGCGCAAATATTTCCCCTTTTTTTGTTTTTGGGGAAGTTTGGGAAATTAATTCTGCATCTAAATTCTCCATCATGGTGCAAAATAGAAATTAACTTTCCAAAACTTTCACTCTCCGAATTCTACGTGAGGATCTTTCTCCTGGCTGCTCCCTTCTCCTTCCTCCTGGCTTCTGGGAGGAGAAAGTCTCCGGGATTTCTGGAAAATCACCGAATCCTTTCTTCTCTTTATCTCGAATAAAGTCGTTGAAGTCGACTGAGGACTTATTAGGTACACATTTATGCGCACATTGGATCTTGGAGATTTTCATGCTGACGACTCGTCAGTGTCGAGTGAATATACGTGAAGATGGAATACAGATGTAGTGGCAATTGTAAAATGTTTCAATACAACAGAAAGAATCTTCTAATGTAAAATATTTATATTCCATAATACTTATATGTAGTTCATGGTATAATTTGAATCTGAATTCAAAAAATAACCATGTATTTACAAGTAACGAAAGTTGACAATTTTTGGGTAGACGCTATTAGTTTTATTTAAAAAATATTGGTCTTTAAGTTGTCTTAAAAACAATTCTTTTCAATGAGTTATTTAAAAATCATAATTAGCTTTTTCGTGCATGAATGCACTTATATGCAATTAGAGTTTACTGCTAGCAATGTTGATTCCATAAAGCAGTGGGCAGTTAAATTATCATGGAATAAGCATATTAAATTAAGCATTGTTATGTCAGTAATTTTACTCTTAAAAAAAGTTTTTCAGTTGGTGACTTTTGCTCTTCTCTCAAGAGAAAGTTCCTCTGAGGAGCCCACATATTGAGTGAAACTCGCAACTCGATTCGAGATTACATATACTAAGAACTTGTGTAATTTGGAGAATTTGAGACTTTTGAGTCTCAAAATTTGAGATAGCCACCATAATTTATTAGCCTGAATTTTTCAGGGAAACATTTATGTAACTATTTACATAGAAAGTTACAATTATATTTTCTCAGAAGGTCTGAAAAGTCATAACAGTTTTAAATGTTCCTTTAATTATAGCAATAAAAAATTTGAGAACTGTGACTCTTCTGATGACAAACATTCCTGGCTGCCCAATTTTTATCGGCTTATTTGATTTCATGAAATAACTAACAAGTTTTCTCTCTATTTTATTTCTTTGTTTCAATCCTTTCCAAGATTTATGAGTGGCTTCCATTCGTTTACCAATATATCCAGACATTTCAAGAACCACGCTCCAGGCAAACTAAATGAAAAGTTGCAATGAATGGAATAAAATCAGACAATTTTATGCTACCAATTAATGGATTAAATCGTAAATTTACCTGAGCCACTAATGACCACACAATCAAAATTGCTAAAAATTAATCCAAAATTAATCAATTTGTACTTGTAAAAAACTATTTTATCACCTGTCACATTTAAATCAAGATGCCTCCAATGTCTTACAATAGCAAAATTGCAATAAATGCAAAACTGACTAAGCAAGCCTTGCAAAATCACCAGAAACACACCAATAATTTCCATTAATATCTTGTTAATGATAACCAAGCAACGATATTCTTTTGGCAGGTACTTCATAGTTCTCAAAATGTTTAAAGTTTCATAAACCGGCTTTCCAATTTTAAGCTCGGTCATGAAAGGATCCACCACTAAACCTGTACATATTTTACATATTTTATATGTAAAGTCCATTTCTGTTCTGTATAATTTTGTAAAAAATTAATTACTCACAGTAATAAATAATGTATGGGACCAAGAGCATTATTGCTGAGAAGTAGGCTATGCATGCTGCAAAGAAGCCTGATGCAATTGTCACTAGATGATATTCCTCCGAAGCCCAGTGATGAAGGTGAAAAGGGGTGTCGCCAAGAAGAAGAAGTAAAGCTGTCGTCAAAGGCATCAAAACAACTATTCGAACCCCGGAAAGTAAAATCCAACTGGACCACTTTTCAATCTTGTCTCTTCCTGGAGATTTCGGCTGATAGTACTCCACTAAAATAACAATAACTTTTTGTAGTCTCAAGTTTAAATTTTTTAGCTCGCTATATATATGTATATTACCCACTTTGGAACCTATTGGCGTATTTCACTATTTGGTTAAATGTTGAAGCAAAAACTTCATGCTTTGTTTTTGACAAGAAAAGAATCACCAGAGCTACAATCATTATGAGGGATGTGGCGTAACAGAAATGAGACATTCCATTTTCTTGAGAATATGTTATTTTTGTTACTATTATGGAATACAATGTGAGAAATGTTTGGATGGATAAAGTAAGCCATATTCGCAGTTTGCAATATTTTGACACATTTGATGGAAACTGATTTGATTTCAAATCAAACTTTTTCGGAAAGATTCCAAATAACCAAGTTAGGAAATAAGTCAAATAAAGTGCTTTGCTGAATCGAGGATGCATTTTAATGAAATGAGGTTTCGAGGGAATTATAAATATACAACCCACATTTTTAACCTAATTTTAGTAAGTAATTTGGAAAAGTACTTATGTATGACAATCAGCCTCAAATACTTATAACAATTTATTTCAAATTACTCTAAAATGTAGAAAAGGATAAACGGGAAAAACATTTAATTTCAATTATAAAATTAGCCAAAACTTACTTTGACATTGATATTGAACTTTAAGTTACGTTTACCATTATTTGTTATGTATATATATATATATCTATATATAAATCTAATTACTCTTACTTACTCTAAAATCTAGTTCATCCCATTTTGATTGAACTAGAAGCCGTGTCAAGTTAGGCACTACATTATAATTTTAAATATTGATTTATTTAATTTGCTCATGACTTATGTAACTGCTGCTCTTATCTTAGAACTTACATAAATAAATCTATATAAGCGACCAAAGTATTTATTTGAATTTGCTGATTGTCTTATTTCCAATTAATTGAATACTATAAATTTCTTCTAATTTAAATTTAATAATTTATAAAACTTATGCCTTGACTAATTAAATAATACATTTTTGTTTAATTTCCAAAATATCTGTTACTTCACCAATTTTGCACATTTGGAAACATTTTCGAAAAATTTCGAGGGTTAGCTGCGCAAACATTATCGTCCTTTTCCACCAAAAGAAAGCGTACAAAGGGAACATTTAAATATTTTAATGTTTTGCACATTGGCATTTTTCCTTTTGGTGGAAAAAACTGCCCAATTATTCCCCTTTTGCACAATCGAGCCCAAATAAGGTTTGGATTTCCTTGGTCCGAAACGGCCATTGGAGAAATTGTTAAACTTTGTAACTTTGGAAAGAATTCAAAATAAGGTATTGGGGATCCGTAATTAAATTTGAAAGGTTTACATCTGCTTTCTAGCAAAAACTCTAATTTAAAATGCCTTAGTTTGGGGAATTTTGGAATGCAAATATTTGGCCCCTCAATACAATAGACAAGCGGAAGTGCAAAATGTAGCTTTTCTAAACTTTGACAATTTTTTTTCAAAAGTTGTTCCAAAGACCAAATGTTGCTAACAGGTTCCTGAAATTCGCCTAATTCCAATACTTTTAGTTTGCTGTTGATTTTAAATAGTTGAGTTGCTGTATAATGGTCCAATGTTTTTAGATAAATTTCGGATAGATTTGAGAACTCTGTTATATCTTCCATGATTGTTCCATAAAAATTTTTCATTGATTCTCTGATACGGCGGCTTAAAAAAAGTGCGGATATATTTTTGATTTTTGGCACGAACAATGCATCATCTACATTGGTTCCAAAATGTGTTGGTAATTCTGCCTCTTTGATTGTTAGTCGTTTCAACGAACTAAATTCTGGAAGATGGGTAGCCCAAGTTTCTTCTACTAGCAAAAGTTCTTCAATTTGATGGGCAATGCTTAAAATAAATGGTTGTAAAATTCCACCAGACGGGCCCAATCCAAGGGAAATGCATTTTAAGTTTGAAAATAAATCAACTTGTTTGGAAAACCAAATGGCATCATCTCCTAGTTTTTTTGTGTAGACTACATCGGAAGGAATTTCTTCCAATGACATATTTTGAGGCTTGAAAGTTCGCATTTCGTGGGCGTAACGGAAAAATGTCATTTGCTTTAATCCATCCGTATTTTGTTCAAAGGTAAGCTTTACCATTGACCTCTTCCGAAGCAGTTTAAGGCCTTCTTCATTCCAGAATTTGCAGACTAATCGAGTGGCTTTTAAGGACTCGAACGGAAGATATGATAATATTGCAGAGACAATCTGAAAATATTTTAGTGATTGTTAATTATTTTTTTTAAATTTTAATTCATCACCTAACAAAAAAGGGGTCAATGGTTTCTAAACTGTTGAAAAATTTGGTGTTACCGATCGATATCCAAACGCTAATTTAGATGAATTTAATTCGTTATTTTTCTCATTCCCAAGTTCCTCCCTCTTTAACGTTCCATTTATCATCCGTTTCTAGAAAAACACACATACCAAAATTATTTTCTTGTTATTCATTACGAATAAATTATTAGTAATTTAAATTTTAAATTCACCTTGAATAGAAACGTGATGTCATTTCGAATGGGAATAACCCTGAAACTTTTTTTATTCCAATCAGCCATATTTTTGAGGAAGCAAAAAGTCAAAGAGTCTCCAAACTGAAGTTGCATGTTTTCATTTGCTTTTCTTCCATTTATCTTTACTTCAGCTTCCTAAATCACATCAGCTTAGTCACATTCAAAATCTATTTTGTAATGCCGTTATGTTTTAATTTAATGTTGTCCGTCATCATAATGACTTTTGATCAAACCATCAGAATTGAATGAAACTTCTTAATTATGTTAAAAGACAAATGTCCATACTTTTTATGAAAATTCTGAATATTTTGAAAATTCTGTCTCATTCAAAAGATAATTTCAAATCAATTTGATTTTGGAATTTTACGTGAATTGATCTAAACCAAAATTTTCCATTTTCATCACAAGAAATTTTGCACTGGAAATCACAGTACGATTCAAAATCCAGTTTTATAAATTCTCCTTGTTCTTCTCTGCTGATGTATTTCGTTCCAATTGTGTACTTTAATTTGAAATGGATTCTTTTATTAATTTTATTGACATTACCTTATCTTAAATTTAAGGTTGACGATTCTCTTACAATTTGTCCTGGTATGTTCAATAGCAGTGAAAACGTGTCCTCGTGATTTATGGTGCGTTCCACGCTAATTAAACGTTGGACAACTAATTCTGCATCGGAATATTCCATTATTAGAAGTAAATGAAGTTAAGTTTTGAATGGAATGGAAGGAAAGAACATGTGGGTTATATTTAGGTTCGGAAACTAGGAATCCCGAACACAAACTCATTTTTTACTTGCATTGGGAAAACTAAAGCATAATCTTATTTATATCTATCTGTATACAAAATACAAATATCTATATCTATTTGCATCCTTTACCTAGGTATATTGTTATTTCTCATTCACTGCAAGATATAAGTAGCGTCTTAAATAATGCATAAATACAAAATAGAATTAGATAGTTGTGTTTTCTATTTGGTCCCTCACTTATAAATTATAAAAATTCAGGTTGCAAATACTATACTTATAATTGCATTATTATCTAACAACAGTTTCAACTAGGTATAAATTATGCTTACAACTTGTTAATGAATAGAAATGATCACCTCCGGATTATTTGCAACGTTTATCTTGACAAGGTCCTTCCTGTACAAATACAGCAACATTTCAGCTGCAAAATAAATCACGCAGAATAACAAAAATGCCA
>JAQIXN010001917.1:0-14586 GCA_034698145.1 Proisotoma minuta
ATATGAATATAAATTTAAATTCAAAAATAAATTTCCTAAAAATTTCTTCATTTAGAAAGCGAAGAATGAAAATTGTAATATTCAAGAGTCTTGCATTTGAGAGGTGATTATAATAGGATGCATTTATCAAAATGAATGTTTGAAAATGCGATTAGTTATCTTTATTCGTAAATGTTAAAATTCTGAAAATATTTTGTCCTAGCCTGATATGGTCACGAGGAATTATGCCAAGAAAGTTAGAGATTACCTTCTTAGCAAAAAAAGTATTTTTGTACTAAAACTAAAAACTTCCCAAACTTACCTTTGACAAGAGGTATTTAAAAAAAGTTGCCAGTTTGCAAACAACAATACTCACCACGAAAATGCAACGTCAAAAAAATTGACGGATTTTGACAATTAGGGTCCAAAATTAGCAAGGATATTTGAGAAAAGTGGGGAATAGCCATTATTTCGGAGGCTTGGAAGATCCTTAGATCTACTGGATACAAAGGGGTGTGAAAATTTTTTATTGTCAATTTTAACAACTAATATATGTATGCTATAATAATACAAAGTTTCGAAATTCTTGATAATTCCTGAACAGAAATATCGCTATATTTCTAAAAGCTCCCTACTTATGGGACACCCTTTACTTATATACGATTTGCAACTTTCTCCAATGCAAACAGTTGCGTGAATTTCTAACTAAATAAACAAGGAATGTAAACGAGAGGAAATGATGGGAGAAATATTGGCAAGTTATTTTACATCCCAAAGGATCAAAGGGTAAAAAATGGAAATTCAAAATAAAATTGTACTCGCTCGTTTCTGACTTGTTTGGCTGTGGTTGGATAGGATTTAGAGAGTTGGCTTTGACAAGCTCACTTTTTATTCCCATCTTACACCAAATGCAATGCACTTTGTAAGATGAAGGAGAAGATGCTTTGGGACTAGATTTACTTCAATCTGTATCACATAACTTTGAATAACTCGAATGACATTTCATGTCAGGAATATCCAAAGAACTTTTGTTACTACTTTTATTCTACATCTTCAGAAATATTTTTGAGATAGAAATCACTTCCTAAGGGACTTGGAACTGGTGCAATTAGGAGAAAGAATTTCCAGGAACTAGCTTTGTTTAAAATCTGGAGTCTCTTCCGATTTTATATTATTTCCTAATTACATACAGCATACATATGTAACTTTTCTTTTTGAAAAACTCTATATCTCTTATTTGGAGATGGTATATGAAACAGTAAATTGAGTTGTACGTTATCATTATAATATACAATATTCCATATAAATAAATTAGAATTCTGGGTGTTAGTTGACCTAGAAGTTGCACTATCTATGGGAAGAGGCTGTCATGGGATGTATGATAGGGAAAGTTGCGGAGAAAGCCATATTTCAGTGTTGGCAATATTGGAGTAGTACTGGTTGTGTAAGTGAGAGGATAAGTGTGAGTTTGAAAAGTAGAAGCTATAAGTTGCTGGTTCTACTTCGTTTAGTTTTGAACGGGAACGGGAAGAGATGATGATGATGGTAGTAAATCCTGGTAAAATACTACCACCAAACATAAGTAGTTTCACCAGAGTTAACTTAAATTGGAATTTGGGGATCTTA
This sequence comes from Proisotoma minuta, assembly GCA_034698145.1. NCBI lineage: Eukaryota > Metazoa > Arthropoda > Collembola > Entomobryomorpha > Isotomidae > Proisotoma > Proisotoma minuta. Next base: position 1,606 of record JAQIXN010001917.1, read on the forward strand.
GATTTCGGAAAGTTTGCAAGGCAGCCACGGCACGTAACTAACCTAATGATATGATATGACACCAAGCGATACACTCGGCAACAATTGTATAAGAAAATACGAGCTAAACTTTCCAACCCAATGCACAACCACCCGAGAAGTTGCCAAAATAAAATAAAATGTAAGGTAAAGTCCTCATTGTTATGTTAATGCCGAAAAAATCGATAACTTACAAAATACTTCCAACGTTTCACTCTCCTCCGACTTCCCCACGGAATTTGTCACCTCGCATTTAATAATAGAGTCATCCAGCCGCCGGGAAATGTTGTGGAGGACAAGGGACGTCCCATGGTCATTTGGGATAACTTGGTCATTTCGGAACCATCTGAAGACCATGTCTGGTGGATTTGCATCCGCTTTGCACGACAACCGCGCAGTGTCATGCTCGTACAGTTTGGCTGACTGAATCTTTACAGAGACCTTTGGTGCATATTTGACTTCCAACTTGATGAACGCAGACATGACCTCTTTGGCAGGGCGATTGTGAGCTTGACATGTAAATGTTTTGTTGTGATGTTCTTTCTTGGGTTGAAATTTTAGAATGGAGCGAGAGTTGAAACGTTTGTCAAAGTCATCAACGGGATCTTTAAATGTTTCCACTCCTGTTGTTATAACTTGACCACTTCCATCTATCCAGGTGATCTGTGGAACATTGAAAATAAAATTAGTTTATTTAGTAGTACTTGAATATTATGTAGCTTCCTTCCAGTCATCATGTCATATCTTGAGCTATTTTCGTCACTCTATCTCACGCAACTTTTGACACTTGTCTTGAGTTGACAGTTAACAGTGCTCTGTTATCTCATTTTATGTCAGCTTGGGAAACAGGATCAAAATGACAGGCTGAGAATTTGAGAATGTCTAATAATAATGCAAACAAAGGAGCAAGACAAGAAGAGTATTGGATAACAAACAACAATTGGGAGAGTTAGTTTTTGACGCAAGAACTGTCAAATTATATCTTTTGACAAAATAAGGTTTATAAAGTTGACATAATACAGAACAAGTGTCTCTGTCGGTATAATTTTATATGGGAAAGTCTGTTGCAGATGATTTATGTTGGATTTGCTGGAGAAATTAGAGAAAAGAGAAAAAAGGATTTATTTCCACACGCTTTGACACCTTTAACATTAACACGCAATTAATCATCCTCATCCCACGCAACCACTACCAAGTTCCAATGAAACAGAATAATAGCAATTGCAAGTGCTAATGGAATTTCCCATAATGCTCAAATAATTTATATTAAAATTGGGTAATTGATCAGAATTTAAAGATGCAAGGTTTTCGTTTAAGGATCAAGAAAAAGTATAAAATATGTACGTATATATATGTATATTGCATTTTTTCACAGAAAATGGGAAATGGATGTAAAAGTAAGAAACAAAAGAACAAAAGAAAAAGGAGTTTGGTGTTTGAAGAAAGGTAATAAATATGCAAATGGTGCTGAAATGGCTCCTCCAAAATGTCCTTAAATTTAGTCATTCTGTGATTTAGAAGAAGGGAGAAAAAGATTTCTTTCTTTTCTCCTATTCCCAGTCTGGATGTTAATTAGCCATAAATTTTTGAAAAAGTGGAAGGACTAACGTACGTTTGCCGTCATTAAAGCTAAATAGACATTTGAGAACTCTCCTTATCACTTTTACATAAACTACAAACAAATTACGAAACCGGAGTCTACTTTCTGGCAGATATTGAAATATTGGCAATTGTCATGTAAAACAAACTCATTCAGTTTGGATTATGTTTCGCATAAAATAACACTTTTCAATAAATTTTACCATGTGCTGTTTAAAATGCAACGAAATCTCATATTATTTCAGCCTTCAAAACTTTCCCTTAGATTTGTATTCATAGATCTCTTTTATGGGCCATGTTAATTATCAACATCATCTACTCATTTTCAAGAGTTCCATAAAACTTCTTCAAGTAAAATATTGCAATCTCACATCCTTTTCACATTCAACTTGGGAACAAAACAAATGGAAGTTGGAATATAAAATAATTTAATGGGAAAAAGTAATCTCAGGCACTTTCTCTCTGAGACTGTGCAAAAGGGATGATGATGATTTTGACCAAATTAAATTACACAAGATGTGACGTAACTGAAATACCTGAGGATTATGGGTAGACATAAATATAATGGTCCCCATCAAACTAAACATTTTACCTTTGTTTGAATTTGAATAGACCAAAACTTTCTCGGGAAAATTAGATTACAGCGTGGAAAACAAAGTGTGTCAACTATCTCAAGTAGATGGGAGCAGATTATAGAGAAAATCATGCTCATTACTTTGGACCTCCAAATTAGCCACATACTCCACTAATGTCCCCATTCTACCCAGTTAACGACCACTGCCTCCGAAATGATGATGCTTTAAGAAAATAGATTAAGAAAATGATGAGAACTGACCTCAGCAGCAGGTTTCCCCCCTCGTGAAATGCATTCCAGTTGAATCTCGTTGTCCTCTGTGGTTGCGAGGGATGACCCCTGAAGGATTTGTGGGGGCCCTGTGGGCACGTCCACTGTCAATTTGGCATCTGCAGATCTCAACTCTTTTATCCCCGTGTCTAAGGGACCAGGACCAACTTGGCACTGAAAGTAAAAGGAATTTACAAAATGCTGCATAAATTGTCATTAGTTAAAAAATTCTAAATACCTGAAATACTGCGTCGTCTTCTAACGTCACTTCGTCTATCACCAATGTATAGTCGCCTGTAAATTTATTTATATAAATGCACAAATTAGTTTATTATATTAATCTTTATATATGCTATTATGTAAATGCATACCTTCTTCTTCACTTCCACTCATCCGATATCTCTCATACCCAACGAGATTCCGCTCTGTCCCCAGTCCAAAGCCGTCTCTAGTCCATTGCAAAACTCCAACTTTATTTATGACAGAACAGGCCAAGGTGACCATGTCTCCTATCGTCGCAGTTTGATTGTCCGGCGTCCTTCGAAATGTTTGTTGTGGGAGGCCCCAACTAGGGCTAGGGATGGCTGCCGAAATCTCCATAAGGAGAAGGAACACGGCAAAAAGTGACATAATAGTTGCAGAGTTTGAGGTTGATTTCAGTCTTCTGTTCGTCACTCTCCAATTGTTGTTTTTATTTGGTTTGGGATCATCGTCACTTTCATTTGGGGAGGAGGAGTTTTTGGGCGGCTGGTCGTGGGATGTTATCATGTTAGGGCCCTGAAATAATAATAATATTTTCATTCCTCTTCTCACATCTTTTAATCACTATTTATCCCAAGTGAAAGCAACTACGGTATCATCCGCATGATCTGCCAGGAAAAATATTTGTTTTGACATCGTTTCAATTTTCATTTTCATTATGGGGCAGGTTAGTTAGAGAAGGATTTGAATAGCTTTTGGAAAATGAATGTGCATGCAAACCCACGCAAATAACTTTCTCATCTTTCTCATGCAAAGCATTTGCCAGAGTCCTATTTATCAATACGGTTACGTACGCAAGCATTATGGTTCTTAAGTATTCAAGATCCTATTATAGTTGATGGCAGTATTTGTTACTCAATGTTGGAAAAGTAAATAAATATAAAAGCCTTTCCCTCACCACACTTAATAAATCAACAAGCTTTGCCTTTACTTTCCAGCTACTTTTTCAGCTTTTCAAAGACTTTCAAGCGGAGAGTGAGTGAGTGAGTAAAAATTGATTTATTTTACTTAGCAGTTGGCCATTGTGCGTATTTTTTTCATAAAGTGTTAGCTTAGTGAAAGGAACAACAAGCTTCAAAAGCTTACACTTTTCAACTTCAAGTAAATAATGAGCGCAGAGATTTACACTTGCATTCTAAATAAATTCTAAACCGAAAATGTAAAAAATCTCTACAAAAGTAGTAAGTAAATCTCAAAAGGTACGGAGCTGATTAATGTTTCCAGAAAAAGTTTCAAGTGTCGAAAGGACTTTGCGAAAGAAAAATTAAAAGTGGCAATTGGCATTGGCCACAGGGTAAAATATGTGAACCAGGAAATAAATACAATGGAAAGTTTGTGGTGATTGACGGGAACAGATCACTTTTGCTCTGGTTGTTTTGTGCACAACATGTTCAGGGATCGGGATTCGATGTAAACCAAATTCCCATGTCAATCACCACCAACCAATGCAATGCGATCTTTACTACTTAAACTCTTTTAGTTATGTAACATGAGGAAAAAGAACTGATTAGTTTCTGTGGCCTAAAAATATTTTTAATTACGCCCACACTGAAGAGTAATGTAATTTAATCGAACTGCGTTGAGGTATTTGGGTTACCCCGACTTTGGCATCCTCCTCTTTTAATCAAATTGTGTCTTTTATATTTCCTTTTTAATTATTATTTTGCAATTCACAAAGAAGAATTGCAGCAGTTGAAACGAAAGTAAAATATAAAAGGCCATATGCAATTTAACTTGATCTACATTTTGGAAAAGTTTGGTTATAGTTGAAACTATGCAAATGACACGATTACCCAAAAATCTAAATGATGCTGCAGTTCCAACTTATTTGACAAAGCCCCAAACTTGAGAAAAGTTTCTGAAAAGAAGCCTAAACTTTCTCTTTTTGTATTGCAAAGTTTTACAGACGGAGATTACGATTAGTGTCTTAAATTATTTGCTGGATTAAATAAATTGCTGGGAATGAATGCAAAAGGGTGGATTTTAATTGCGAAACTTTCTCTCCCACGTTGAAAACAAGATAAAATGGTCAACGAGCAAAGTCCAGGAAATTTTGAGAGGTGACAGATGTCAATTTATCATTTCTTAACTTTTTGCCAAAAGCAAAACAAGTCAAAGTTTCTGGCATTTGACCTATTACATTGACTATTATAAATCATTTTACATCAACTTCAATTTAAAATTAGCAACGATACATTTTATTTCGCCAAAGGACTTTTTTCAGGGAGAAAGTGAAAAAGAAATCAAATTCCGCTAAATGCCAATATCAGCAATTGCAATTCATCTATAAAAAAACTGGGGATGACAAGCAGGGACATTTTTCTCCGTGTCAAAAAAGTCAAAACTTGCTAAAAGTAATTTCTCCAACTTTCTCTTCTTGCTGAGACGAGAATTAGATTTTTCTAAATTCGACAGCGGATTAAAAGTAAAGTTAAGTAAGTTTGGGCAAAATTCTGTCTTTGACATTTTTTTCTCTTTGAGAAGAAATCTGGACTGGAATTAGAAAAAGTCTTGTAAAGCTTATTTCCAAAATATTTTCATATCATTGCAAGTGCAGTAGTAATCCTTTAAAATAAATGCGTGCGCGTGTTGTTGCCATCTTGGGAATTACAGGTTGGATTATAAGAGGTAGGAAGTTTTGGTAAAACGTGTCTCAAGTTTGTTAAATTGCCAATTCAATGGGGGATGGGAAAAGGAAATTCAATAAAGTTCTTTAATTCTCACATCTTTTTTAGATAGTTCTATTTATGATGCTCTTGTTTATTTCAAGAGCTTTTTCTATCCACTGCCCATTTTATGCGAACGGGATGAATGTAAATGTATCTGATCACCGATATAAAATCTTATAAAAGGGGCACGCTAAGACGACGTAATTACACTCTTTGCATCGCCTCTTTCCTCGAATTAGCCCATTTCCGCAAGCAAACTGACCAACCAACTACTGTGTCAATTGAGGTATAAAAATAAAACGTAAAGAAGTGGAACATTTAGATAATTCTTATGTTCCCTGATCCTGACACAAATGACCAATTCGAAGATAGCCACCACTCATAATGCCCTCGTTCACTCCTGGGCTAAGAAAGTGACTAAAAAATAGAGACGGTGAATTACTTGGAATAAATTGAAAAGATCTTTGGAGGAGTGAACGCTAATGTCAGCTGCAGTGCCTGAGAGTTATCGCCGTCCACAATTCATGTCAACTTAAGGACTCCATACGCACTTGGATCCAACATATTTCCCGAATACTCAATTAACTGGGGAAAGTGCTAAACTGCTACGAGATTAATTGCCACTATTCAATTCCTATAACTATTGAGAACCAACATTCTATGTACCTCTCTATATATCGAATCTTGATAAATACCATATTCAATTTCCTCACTAATTTAACTAATAATCGCTTAATTAAATAAACTCTGTGGAGCAATTTTTCATGAAACAATGGCATATGTCAACCGCAGGGAATTATTATTATGTCAAATTGCATCATCTAAGATTTAAAATAGGAGCGATATATAAAGTTTACGACCATTTTATGCAACATATTACGAGAGTTATGAGAGGAAGGATTTGGCCACAGTCCATTAAACTTGTTTGAAGGACATTTTTATATAGTAACTGGAAATATCCAATTTTACTGCTGATAAAACTGGAACATGCTGGACACAAAACACACACAGTAAGAGAGAAGTGGATTAAGTCCGCAGTGGACAGTAAAGACGCAAAACGTATAATTTTCCCACCAAACTGACACTTTTACTCGGCAATTTATATATTATATTTTGTCTCAAATATGAAGAGAAATGTGTGGGCACTGTGCTTCAAAGAATTGATACAGCAGGAAACAATTAAGAATGGATTTTACGGGACAAAGATAAAATTTAATTGGCTGTTCCAAAAGATTTTGTTTTGGTAGTTCAATGCCAGACAGGAATTTATCTAATCAGAAACATACAATTTCCTTCAAAAATTCTGCGTAAATCAGTTTTTTGCACTGCAATCAAAGACAATAAAATTAGGAGTGAAATATGAGGGCGTTGGCCCAAACTAGCTGCCGAACGAACCAAGTTGTCAAAATAGATTCAATCAGATTCAATTAACAATACGGTGAAAGATGAACAACAAAATTTACTTCAACTATACTTACTTACGTATCGTATTTTGTACATAATGCTTAAATTAATTAAAATTTTCACCGATGAAAAGGCTTAAGTTTGGATTATGCACGTGGCATGAGAAGAAAAAGTTTCAATTAATTTTCAAGTATTTTATTTTGATACTTGATAACTCATTACATTTCCAATGTTCCATCTCAACTCAAGTACACGACCAGTTCAAGTTTTTTAATAGTTAACAAACAAACTGAGGGAAACAACTAAACTAATGAGCAAATTTTTTTAATGAAAAGACTCCCCAAGTGCTACAAATATAATGTCAACTTGAGCACAAAAAATCTTTGCATTTCATTTCATTAGCTGTTGTAATTGAATTAGAAATAGCTTTGGTTAGTCGCCAGGATTTTCCAACTCACAACAACTCATTTGTCCAACATTTTCTATCTACAACATTGTTTCCACTCGGCTGAAAAATTTATTGAGTTTTCTGTTTGCAATTATTTATATGCACACTTTGTAACAAGATAAATACGGAAGTGTAAGTTGCAGTTGAAATTTCGGACTCACAATTTGCAAATCTTTTATCCCACAAACTAATGCAAAGGTTTTATCCAATTCAAAACCCGTTGCGTCATATGGCTAAATTCCCGAGCTATTAATCATATTGATATACGACTCGTCTCCTTCCTGAAAAAAATTCCATCATGTTTCCAGCTTAAGCTTATTTTCTCTGTCCATGTTCGTATGTACGTATGTGTGTAGGTGGTTGTTAATATGAAAAGACGAGCTCACCTATATTTCACGTGAATAAAAAGAGCCCAGAATAAAAAAAATGGTAATGACAATAATTCACAAATTCAAAGAGAAGAAAAGATTTTCCTACGCACGCAAACTTGATAATTGAGTTTGAGTTCAATTTAAAGAGAAATTAAACAAGGAAAAGCAAAATGACACGTTTAAATTGCCAGTGTGTATAAAAAGTGTGTCGTATTTGTTTTATTTAGCGAGAGATTAACAATCCCATGCATTTCCACTCGTGGTACAAAATTTACAATTTGTCTCAAGTCTCATTCATGGCTCAGCTCCAAATTCACGAAACTATGCAAAACAAAAGATATTTTTGCTAATGATTTAAATGAAAGTTTGAAATGTCTCTGTGAAATGATTGGAGGAAATAGAGCGAGACTAATGATGGTGCAGCCTTATGGGATTATTACAGGGAAAGTTATGTAATATAATAAAACTCCTTTGTCAACGGCTAATGTAATGTAATCGTCAAATCAGTCTCCCACCTCTCGCTCAGCCGAGAGAGAGATGAACAATGGAGACTGCTAAACAATGTCATATCATTTCCTCCCCTGTCACTTAATTAATCTCTCTGACATTCACCACTACAGAGGATATAAAGGAGAAAATTCCCTCAAATACATGTTGACAAATTAGGCGAAGCCACCCACAACAAAATTGAGAACAATCAAATGATTCATAAAGCTGAGGCGTCAAAATTTTCAAGTGGGAGAAATGAGATGGGAAGTGAAGAAATATTGATTTTGCAGATAAAAATGGGGCAAAAGAAAGTGAGTACATTTTGAGAGAATTGGAACCTGGGGGCAAGGATGAGAAAGTGAGCACATGAAATGAAATGAGGAATGTACGTACATCCATATATAAGGAGGCATATGGAGACTTATCCAATCAAATACAAATTTCCCCACTTTCTTTTATGGAAACCTAACCTACATTTTAGAATCCAAAATTTAGATTCAGTTGCCCTCGGGGAATAGAAGAGAAGTGCTCTTCCCTGGCTACTACTAAAACCAGCAGAGGAGAAAGCAAATGTGGGAATCTTCACACAAAACACTGATTGTAATCATAAAAGTCATAATGTTATGTAATGTAAAATCTGGGTATAATGTAAGCCAAAAGGGCAGCTTCCAAATTTCATATATCGATTTTAGATTTTACTCAAAATTAAATAATTGCAAAGCTTAATCAAATTAGAGATTGATGGTTGAATACAAAGAGGTATAGTGATTGTTCTAACTTTATCCATAAAATCTGCAAACAAATGCCAATTGTCTTATTTACCGCTGATTGAGAGAACCTTTGAGCTTTTATAATTTGTTTTGAAATCAATACAATTTAAATTCAAGGGATGACAGTGGTGGAAATTTTATTCAGTAACATCTTGACTTTCACTCTAAATTGAATAAATAAATGAAAGAGATTGCTAAACGTTTCCTTTGGAATACAAAACCATGTAATAACCTCAAGAAAGCGGCTGCTAATTAATTCCCAAAATTAAATTAAAGGAGATCAAAATTGAAATTCCGTCAAGGTCTTTGCGCAAGTTTGAGATGTAAAGCAGTCAGCGACCTTTCTTTTCAAAGCTTATTTACATGAATAAACTTACAGTCTGAATTGCAACGGTTTGCTTTTGCATTGATCTGCAGATTCGAAAAGGTTTTTTTTTGGGGCGTGGATAAAAAATTCTAAATCAAACTTTTCTCTTTGAAGATGAAAACTTGTCTCGGAGGAAATGAACATTTTGTTCGATTGTCCAAACGAATGGGAATTGTTTCGAGTTTTTTCTCTCTCTCAAATTCAAAAAAGTAAAGTGTCAAACTTTGCCAAATAAGTGGATTGCAAATTCAATTGTTGCTTTATGTCCGGAGAGAAACAAGTTAAGTTTGTCAAAAGGGAGAGAAAATTGTTAGCAGGATTGTTTGGAATATTAAATGCAACAGAATTTGTATTCATGGGCCCAACAAATGTTCACATACTTTCTACTTTAACGTTGGCCTACATAATCAATTCCGATTTTTGTTTGCAATGTAGCTTTTATGGGAAATTTTGATGCAAAATTACATCCTCAAATTGAACCGCTCGCCTTATAAAATAAAATGTGTGTAACGAGTCATAGTTCATATTTTGCAGTGCAATTTCTCCACATAAAAGTTTCTTTATTGCTCCTTCCCCATAAAAACGGGGAGAAAGTTTCCTATCTGGCAAAGCAAAGGCTATCAAAGGATCCGTGTCACTTTATATCTCTGCATACAATTTGCTCAAACTACGACCAAGTATCTATACTAAATATATGAAATATGCTGTGAGAAAGAGATGAACATGTTTTATACAACTTTTTGAGACGTTTTATGCTATCCAGATGTCTGTCCGTCTGTTTTCATTTTCACAAGCAGTTTTCATCAATGATGATTTAGAATGTCTTTTTTTTGCAGTTTTAGAGTTGTAATTTGCAGCCGCACTCAGAGAGTGTGGGGATCGTCAAAAACAAACACATAAGTAGATTGTTTGTCATCATGTTTTGATATTAAAGTAACAACTCAATTACAATCTTTTTCACCTTGCATAGTTATATTATGTAGTCTTCAATATTTCCCCATGTGTCACTTCCCATTCCAATCGGATCTTTGCAATAATATATTATAATAATGTTCCCCATCCATTCCCTCCTTCATCTCTATACATATATATCTTGCAAGTTACTCCCGGAAATAATGTGATTTCCGGGCAGTTATACTCTCCTCCAATTTACAAGCACAAACTATATTTGCATTTCCACTCAGGAACTTTGGCCCTAAATAATCCTTCTTTCCATCAGCGAGATCTAGATGGAATTTATATTCAATCTTAGCCATTTCTTTACAATAATGATGTGAGCTGGCGGAAGAATACAAAATAAATTGATCATTTCGCATTGTTGGCAACAAAGGGCAGACAACTTTTGTGTCCAGTTTGTTAGTCCATCCAATTTGTTCCTGTTGTGGTAAGTGGTGACATTTAGATGACAATAGCTTGTGCTTTGTATTCAACCCCAAACATTAAATGGCTGGGGAAAGTAAAATCAATCTAATGAAATGACCCATTTTATCTGACTGAGGAACAAGATCAAAGTAAAAGCAAAATGGCAGAAAAAGGTCAACAAAACATGTAACATTTACTTGCTCCAAAAAGAATTTGGTTTATTTTACAAATTCCTCCTCCTACTACAAAGTGAACTGAAATATCAAAAACCTTTTGATGAGAAAAAATGTCGTCAAACAAATAACATCAAAAAGTGGACCTCATCCCATCTCATGGACACTGATTGAAGTCCCTCATCAACAAGAATTCTTTGTTAATCATGAGTTTGTGGGGAATTCCAATAATTTGGCAATAAAGCTTCGTCTCAATCCCTTTTTCGCAAGGAATTTCTTAAACCTCAAATAATACAACTCTGCGGGAATCGACTGGATTCGTGCTGCCGTAATTTTTGCTCGTGTTCTGACAGATAACAAATGACAAAAAGTAGGGAAATAATGGAGCTGATTTACGATTAGTTTTATGAGCTTTGTACACGAGATGTGAAGTGAGTGATTCAGATTGAGGTGGATGATGACAAAGTTTGTTTATGGGCCTAGTTTTTTTTAACTGGATCTTAGAAAACAAGTTGAATACACGAATAAAAACAGAGACATTGTTAAATTTGTCAAATTCATGGCATGGGAAACTCGTGGTTGGCGACACTTGTTTTGGACTTATATTGATGCAATTGCTTTTCTCACTTTTTCCCTGACACAAGTCAAGAAATTTTACTTGATAAATATCCAGCGCTTATACTTACTTACATACATACTTACATAAAATAGCATTTGTGAACTATGTACTTGCTGGAGGTTGAATGAATTGTACTTACATTATAATATAAAGAGACTCATTAGTCAGGAAGGCGAAGCAGAGCGAATTAGATCTCATCATCAAAGCCACATCATTATGAGATTCCAGCATGTTTTAATATTAAGAGCACATTGTATTGCATTGAATTGTTATGATTGCATTACAACTACCAACCACACCGTAGTAAATTTGCCCTCGCTGGAAGGGATTCTCATTAAAAGCCTCGCAAAACAACAATAATTTCTAAGATGAGATGACACGACATGCCACAAAGGCCAAGTCAATTTCTAATAATATTCTGTATTAAACAGTAAAGGCTATGAGCACAGGTCGAAATCCAATGCAAAAAATAATAATTAAGAACTAAGCCCAAAAATGATTGGCATTTAATTTTAGATCAATTTGCACCAACCGAATTGGCTGTCAAATTTTTATGTAGAAACAAGTTTTCACAGATTAAATAATTATTAGCCAAACCTTTAATAAATTTTTGCTCCTGTGCAATTACTTTTCGAGATGTTTTCTGGCAAAATGTTTGAGTTGGAATTTGCATTTCTATTTGAAGTTATTACATTTTTTTTAGCAAACTTCATTGCGGTAGTGAGTGACAGGTTCATTTCATAATTTTATTTTATGGCATATGCATACATGTCTTTCAACTAATCTCAATCTCTTGCTCATATTGATTCAACACGATTTCTCAAACATGTAATTACAACTCCAGAGCAAAGTTCACAAAGTAATTGCATTTTGTGACTGAGTTTAAAACTGTGCACATTTTTGCATATTGCAAAATTCTGCACGATTTTCTCACTATTAGCATAAAGCATTCTTATAATTTTTTGGAGATGGAAAGTTAAAATTTTTCATATCAATTTTTTGTTGGATTTTTTTCTACTATCCACAATAGCGTTGATTCACGAACAATATATAAATTCATTTTTCATTATTGATGAGACAATCCATTTTGAGGCATATTGAGACAAGGCAAATATCTTAATATTACTCAAGTTCATATTACAATTATTAAAGCAGTAATAAGTAGACTGAACTCATAATTTCCCTAATTGAGCCATTTTCCAAAGAATGCTTCCAAAAATGGGTAAAATTCTGACACGTGGATTGGCTTGCGTTTTGCTGCAAATGTTGGCCAGGTGTTTGGTTGTAGATGTGAAGATTTGGATTATGTAAATCAGTCTGATGTTGAGTGATTGACGGGATGTCGATGGAAAGGATATTTTCCTTCCCCATTTTTTTTTACCTTGCAAACAAATCAATCCACTTTCTCCTACTGGGGCAACAAAAGAGGAAATTCCCCTCAGTTTACTTTCTCAGTCAGACACTAATGGTTTCATCAATAATTCAATATGACAATCTAACATGAAATTATTTTAATCAAAGGAAAATCCTAATTTGAAAATCTCTAAAAAATTGGAACTAGCCAGGAATCGAACCTGGATTCCCCGA
>JAQIXN010001918.1:0-14552 GCA_034698145.1 Proisotoma minuta
TGTCTAGTGTCCCCTTCGGAAATAGATACAGGTGTTCCTAGACCGCTGAGTAATTTAATAGCAAATTTATAGTTTTAAAAAGGTAATAAAAATCATTTTACGATTCTATTCTTTGTTGCATGTTGACACTGAAGCTTCTGAATGTTGGAAAAGAAACGAGGTCCATAACTTATAAATTTTATTTTTATTGTATCCCAATTATTCTTTTCGTGCAGAGTGATAACATTTTGGATTGCTTTATTTTATTTCCTTAATGAGCCTTTAAAATATTTTGGACAAAGCCGGATATTGATACTTTCTTTCGTGATATTCGGTTACAAAGTAGGAAATACAAATGTGAGACATTTTGCGATCTATTCATGCTTTTAATCACATTTTAAAGATCTTTATGCTATATATTTTATAGTAACAATTTAATTTATTAGTCCATCTTGGGATCACTAACAACTATTAGTCAAGTTATATATATGGTAATCAATTGGATTCTGATTTAATAAGCAAATACATAGTTTTAAAACCCAGCTAGAAGTCAACTTTTAAATTTTGAAAGGTTTGTGGCTACGTGCACCTTCATAAATATTGTAGGATTAGCTTTATTCTCCTCCATAAAAAGCCCCACCCCCTCCTCCATCCGAATCTGAACCACCCTACTTATATACAAATTTTAGCAAATAAATATTTTGAATGCTGAATAAATGTGCTTTTACCGTTCCACAACACAATAAGAAGAAAATGAAGAGAATTACTAAAACTACGCCAATAATTATAAAAACCAAATCCATTTTCAAATTACTTAATTAAATTAATCGATATTCAAATTAACTGTCCGCAAATATGTTTCAAAGGACTGGAATCATGTAATTTATCCTTTCCTCTCTTAATTAATAGTGATTGTGAGTATTTTTAATCAGTCTCTTTTTATAAGCTGCTTAATTTATTACTCATACATAACTCTAAATTTTCCATAGAATATTTCAAGGTTTTGTTTTAAATTGCTCGATAAATTGATATCGAGGGAATAAAGAAATTGTGATTCTGTGCATATTTATAGCCAATTGCCAGAATACAAAATGAGACAGTTCGAATCTTTTTGCATTACATATTTCCATCAAATCAGAGCTATTTTTCAGGTGAATGAGCAAATAATGGCTTTTATTGTTTCCCTAAATACTAAATACTCGCATTGAAACATTGTTTATTACTCATTACAAATTCTACTAAATGCATGCAAATAATTTCATCCTGTCTTTTTGAAAGAAATTGTCAACTTTTGAGATTACAAAGCTACAGGACAATCATCCGTTAATATTTATTATTGCAGCCACAATCTCATTACAGCCAAAGATTTGTATTTTTAGGGTACGACTAAAGGATTTGTTCGTATTTTGGGCATTTAATTGATTAATTAATTTTTAGCTAAATATGAAATGAGTTTAATTGCCTTGATTTGTAGTTGATATGAAATAAAACTTTTATTCACAATTGTACATTCTCTTCAATTTTTGTATGTCATATTCGGTAAGTTTGCGCTTGCTTCCAACTTCTTTCCCATCCTAAAAATACATTTAAATATTTAAGTTATTATTATAATGTCTCTTTAAATTACCTTTGACAAAACAGTTGGCTTTGAATTAGCAGTGAAATAAAAGCTGCCATAATGCATAATTGAATGAATGTCGTATGGAACTCCGAAAGTGAGGCTGTCGGACTCTTTCTCAAAATTGTGCGCTTGATCAGGTAAAACATTTTCGAAAAAAATGTCGACATAGTCATCACGATCCGGACGCGACATTTCATGGAAGAAGCCCAAAGAGTGAATTAGTTCGTGAATAATTATATGCTTCTTAATGCAGCCGTTGTATTGCAAATTCAATTCCTGAAGCAATTTTGATTAAAATATTTGGCATGTTATCTTAACAACTAACAATGAAAAGGGATTTTCATATGCAATCGAATATTTATTATTCTACCTGTTTTCCTCCCCATCTCCCAATTTGAGAATAACAGCCTGTGTCAATTTCACCCCGAGTAATTTGGACATAATCTCCCCTTGGGTTTTCATCACTTGGTAAAATGTTGATTGGAATGCACAAATGCGATCGCAGCTCTTCAATTGCATCTTCTATCACCAAAACTTCATCTTTGGCTGAGAGTAAATTAAAAATAATTAAGTAGTATTAAATCTTAAAGCTCTAAAAATATTTAGCTCGCTCTCTAATGTTTTGAACTTATTTTCCTCGGAGGCAAATGCCACAACATAAGCTTTGAATTGCATAATCTATAAAATGTTTAATAACTTACTAAAAGCTTCGTCCATGCGAACATTTAAGCCGTTGTTCCATCGAAAGCGATCTCCATTTATCCCCGATCTTCCCTTTTGATGTCTTAGCGTGGCAGTGCATGGAATTTCTTCTTCTTTTCCCAGAGATTTGGCTTCCGAAGTGGAGTGTGCCATCAAGACCAAAACAAGAACAAAATATTTCATTTTCGAAAACTGAATGAATTGGACAGCTCAGTCAAAATGTAAGGGTTTAGTCCAAAAATTGTTTACTTATATACAGTTTTGTCATAATTCAGGGAAGTTGTTAAAGTTGATAGTTGACGCACATGCCCTTCAAAATTAAAAACTGATCAATTACTTAAATTATTACCCCAACATTATGCTGAGGTAAAGGTATTAAAATTGTATTCAAAACTGCATATTTAATACGGCAAAAATATTCCACATTCCAAATAAAATAGTTTAAAGGTCTAAAGCATATGGAAAAATTAAATCAAAATATAACTTTATAAATGAAAATGTACTTTTGCCCTAAATTAACAGATTGGTACAAATTAAAATCCCCCATAAAATTTTATAGCAAAAGTGCAACTGCTTCTTTGTATATGCTGAATGCTTTGGAAAATCCAAATAAAAAAGAAGAATCGCAAACAAATTTCATCAGTTTCCAAATCATTTCCAGGCTCTAAACATGAATCCAATTTTCCTCTTTGCCGTCCTCCAAGTGGCCATCGGCGTGGATGCCGCGCTGTTGCCTCAGGGGAAAATTATCGGGGGGATTCCTTCTTCTCCCAACGAATTCCCTTGGCTCGTCCGATTTACGAACCTGGAGGAGCCAAATAGCATTTCTTGTTCTGGAACAATCATCAACGAGAATTGGATTTTGACAACAGCCGACTGCGCAATTGACTATTACTATGACGATCTATTAGCCTTTGTTGCGGGTGACTACAATCGGAGTATGGATGAGGCAAGCGAGCAAATTAGAAGACCCCAAAGTGCAACTATTCATAGTGATTTTTACCAGTATGTTTTATGACATTTATATTCAACTATCAAATGCAATAATAATATATTAAATATAAATCTTAGGCACTTTACAAAATACAACATTGGTTTGGTAAAGCTTTCTACCCCATTGACATTTAATGAATTTGTGAGCCCGGCCAAGCTTCCTGCGAGCTCGGATTACCAGATTCCTGAAAATGTCGTTGTCGCGGGTTGGGGGAGTCGTGTTGGAACGTTTGGTCTTGAGCCTACCGACCTCGTCCATAAATTTACGGTGCCAGTGGTTTCGGTAAATGAGTGTCAATTGGCCTATCCTCAGATCCCTATCGTTGGTGGCATCTTTTGCGCAGGGGCGAAGGGCAAAAGCTTCTCTTATCAAAGTAAATAATAACTTACATATTTCTAATGAATTTCAAATTTGAAACTGTTTTTTAAGACGGCGGAGGTCCAATTCATAATGAGGAGGGAGATTTGGTCGTTGGTTTAATTGGATGGGGTACGTATTAAAATTTAAAATAACCAGTTTGAAATTTGAAACACTCTTTTACAAATTTTATTGTTTTGGGGGATAGGGTTAGGGGATGTCAATTCTGATGATCCTGACCTTTTCACTGAAATCTCCTATTTTTTGGACTGGATTCAATCTGTTGTTGGTGGATCAACCAAAAATGCTTTTGTTATTAAATTGTAAATTTTACTGCAATTTGTAATGCAAAGTCATTGAATAATAAATAAATATGAACTTGTCCATTTAAAATTTTGTAAGATATACCAAAATTATTTTTGAGGAAACTCAATTATGCAAATGAAATGCTGCAAAAATGATTTTCAATTTGAAAATTTCAAACAGCTAAAAAGCTTTGAATTTCGGTATTCAGTAAAAAGGATTTTATGCAACATTATTATTGTGTCTTCCTTTATATTCAAACTTTTCCGTTTTGCTTTGGCTTTTAAGCAACTCAGTTATTTCAAAATTTGAAACCTGAAAATAAGCCTGCCCCTGAATAAGGAAGGGACAAAGTTCCAATGATGAGACGAAATGATACTCAATAAAACCGAATTTCAGTCATTTTCAGCCTGGAACTGAATAGACAGTTTGATGGCCTAAATGCGTTGTTTATACATCCTATTTAAAAGCATCGCATCATTCAAAGTACTCATCAAATTTTCAAATTCCTAGGTTTAATATCAAAAATGCAAAGTGAATTTTAATCTTGACATTATATATGTAATATCCTTCCCTTGGTTGATGAATTTGTGTGTTGCTAAATTTGGCTGAATCAAAACAAGTTGACTAATGCTAATATTATAAAACATTTTTTTAGCCAAACGCTTGTGTCATGTGGAGAAAATATTAACGGGAAATATTGTCCTTTTATTTCTAACAACAACAAAGCAATGTCATCATCATAAAACGATTTCTATTATTTTTTGTTCCTCAACACTTTTGTAAACAACTTCACTTCAAATGACATTTGTCACCTGCAAAAGGGATCAAAGCAAATGCTTCGTAAAACCAGATTATTTAAGTTGATAGTTGACGCACATGCCCTTCAAAATTATAAACTTATCAATTACTTCTCCCATTTTTGCTGAATTTATTATTACCAAGTTCGAATTGATGTGAGCTGTTGTTTCTTTGTCTGTGGAAATGCAAATGATTCATTTTTCTAAAGGGGAAATCTATTTAATATGTAAAAGCCTCTCTTCGGACACAGATAGTAATGGTAAATAGTGTCTAGTGTCCCCTTCGGAAATAGATACAGGTGTTCCTAGACCGCTGAGTAATTTAATAGCAAATTTATAGTTTTAGAAAAGGTAATAAAAATCATTTTACGATTTTATTCTTTGTTGACAATGAAGCTTCTGAATGTTGTAAAAGAAACGAGGCCCATAATTTATAAATTTATTGTATCCCAATTATTCTTTTCGTGCAGAGTGACAACATTTTTGGGTTATTTTAAGTTCCTTAATGATCTCGAGCCTTTAAAATATTTTGGACAAAACCGGAAATTGGTGCTTTCTTTCGTGATATTCGTCTCTGTGTCATCCTTCGGTTACAAGGTATATAGGAAATATAATGTGAGACAATTTGAGATCTTTTCATACCTTTAATTAAAGTTTAGAGATCTCCATACAATATATTTTATAGTAACAATTTAATTTATTAGTCCATCTTGGGATCACTATATAACAACTATTATATAAGATAATCAATTGGATTCTGATTTAATAAGCAAATACATAGCTTTAAAACCCAGTTAAAAGTCAGCTTTTAAATTTTGAAAGGTTTGTGGCTTCGTGCACCTTCATAAATATTGCAGAATGATTGGAGCTTTTTTGTCTTTAGTCTGCTGCATAAAATGCCACACCCCCTCCTCCATCCGAATCCGAACCTGCCTATAGACAAATAGATATTTTGAATGCTAAATAAATGTGTTTTTACCGTTCCACAACACAATAAGAAGAAAATGAAGAGAATTACTAAAACGAAGCCAATAATTATAAAAACCAAATTCATTTTTAAATCAATTAATTAAATTAATTGATGGCCAAATTAACTGTCCGCTAATATTTTTCAAAGGACTGGAATCATGTAACTCATCCTTTCCTCTCTTAATTAATAGTGATTGTGCTAGTATTTGAAGTATTTCCAATCAGTCTTTTTTTATAAGCTGCTTAATTTATTACTCATAACGCTAATTTTTCCATAAAATATTTCAAGGTTTTGTTTTAAATTGCTCGATAAATTGATATCGAGTGAATAAAGAAATTGTGATTCTGTGCATATTTGTAGCCAATTGCCAGAATATAAAATGAGACAGTTTGAATCTTTTTGCATTAAATATTTCCGTCAACTCACAGCTATTTTTCGGCTGAATGAGCAAATATTTATTGTTTCCCTAAATGCTAAATACTCACATTGAAATATTGTTTATTACTCATTACAATTTCTAAACGCATGGAAATAATTTCATCCTGTCGTTTTGAAAGAAATTGTCAATTTTTGACAAATCACATTTTTGATCACAAATCTACAGGACAATCATGGGTTAATATTATTATTGCAGCTATAATCTCATTACAGCCAAAGATTTATATTTTTAGTGTAACTACGACTAAAGCATTTGTCCGTCTTTTTGACATTTTAATGGACTGCAAATTATTTCTGCTAGTTCGCAATTAGAGATGACAAAATAAGAAATGCAAAGATGTCATAATAATTTTCCCATGGAATATTTTAATTGATTAATTAAATTCTTAGTTCTGTAAAAAAATGAAGTGAATTTGATTTGTAATTGATTTGAAATAAAACTTTTATTCACAATTGTACATTCTCTTTAATTTTTGTATGTCGTATTCGGTAAGTTTGCGCTCGCTTCCAACTTTTTTTCCATCCTAAAAAAATCCCTTTAATAAATTAAAGTTAATATTATATTACATAAGTCTCTTTACCTTGCCCAACACAGTTGGTTTGGAATTGGCAGAGAAAGCGAAGCTGTTATAATGCATAATTGAATGAATGTCGTATGGAACTCCAAAAGTGAGGGTGTCGGAATGTTTCCTAAAATTGTGCGTTCGTTCAGGTGAAACATTTTCGAAAAAAATATCGACATAGTCATCACGATCCGGACGCGACATTTCATGGAAGAAGCCCAAAGAGTGAATTAGTTCATGCATAACTGTAGATTTATAAATGCAGCCGTTGTATTCCAAATTCAATCCCTGAAACAATTTTGATTAAAATATTTAGCATGTTATCTTAACAACTCACAATGAAAAGGGATTTTCATATGCAATCGAGTATTTATTATCTACCTGTTTTCCTCCTCGTCTTCCGACTGTAGCATGGCAGCCTGTGTCATCCCGAGTAATTTGGACATAATCTCCCCTTGGGTTTTCATCACTTGGTAAAATGTTGATTGGAATGCACAAATGCGATCGCAGCTCTTCAATTGCATCTTCTATCACCAAAACTTCATCTTTGGCTGAGAGTAAATTAAAAAGAATTAAGTTGTATTAAAACTTAAAGCTCTAAAAAAATTTAGTTGGCTACCTAAAGTTTTGAACTTATTTTCCTCGGGGGCAAATGCCACAACATGAGCTTTGAATTGCATAATCTATCTGTAAAATATTTAGTAACTTACTAAACGCTTCGTCCATGCGAACATTTAGGCCGTTGTTCCATCGAAAGCGATCTCCATTTATCCCCGATCTTCCTTTTTGAGTACTTAGCGTGGCAGTGCATGGAATTTCTTCTTCTTCTTTTCCCAGAGATTTGGCTTCCGAAGTGAAAAGTGCCATCATGGCCAAAACAAAGACAAAAGATTTCATTTTTGAAAACTGAATGAATTGGACAGCTCAGTCAAAATGTAAGGGTTTAGTCCAAAATTTGTTTATTTATATACAGTTTCGACATAATTCAGGGAAGTTGTTAAAGTTGATAGTTGACGCACATGCCCTTCAAAATTATAAACTGATCAATTACTTAAATTATGACATTATGCTTAGGTTGTAAAAATATTAAAATTGTATTCAAAACTGCATATTTGATGCGGAAATGTTTGATACGCCGAAACTATTCCATATTCCAAATAAAATAATTTAACGGTCTGAAGCATCTGGAAAATTAAAACAAAATTTAACTTTGTAAATGAAAATGTACTTTTGTCCTAAATTAACAGATTGGTACAAATTAAAACCCCTCATAAAATTTTATACCTAGTAAAAGTGCAACTGTATACTTATACTGAATGATTTGGAAAATCCAAATAAAAAAGAAGAGTCGCAAACAAATTTCATCAGTTTCCAAATCATTTCCAAGCTCTAAACATGAATCCAATTTTCCTCTTTGCCGCCTTCCAAGTGGCCATCGGCGTGGATGCCGCATTGTTGCCTCAGGGGAAAATTATCGGGGGGATTCCTTCTTCTCCCAACGAATTTCCTTGGCTCGTCCGATTTACGAACCTTGAAAGACCCAATAGCATTTTTTGTTCTGGAACAATCATCAACGAGAATTGGATTTTGACAACAGCCGACTGCGGAATATATGGTGCATATTATTACGAGCTATTTGGCGTAGTTGTGGGTGACTACAATCGGAGTGTTGATGAAACAAGCGAGCAAATGATACGACCCCAGAGCGTATATATTCATAGTGATTTTTACCTGTATGTTTTATTACATTTTTATTAAATTATATTCAAATATCAAATTATGTAATAATAATTATATTAAATTGAAATTTTAGGGACTTTTTCGGCACAAAATACAACATTGGTTTGGTAAAGCTTTCTACCCCATTGACCTTTAATGAGTTTGTGAGCCCTGCCAAGCTTCCTACGAGCTCGGATTACCAGATTCCTGAAAATGTCGTTGTCGCGGGCTGGGGGAGTCGTGATGGAACGTTTGGGTTTGAGCCATCCGACGTCGTCCATAAAGTCACCGTCCCATTGGTTTCGGTAAATGAGTGTCAATTGGCTTATCCTGAGATCCCTATCGGCATGTTTTGCGCAGGGACAAAGGGCAAAGGATTTCTTCGTCAAAGTAAAATAACATTATTTATCTCTTATGTATGTAAAGATTTATAAACTGAAACTATTTTTTTAAGATGTCGGGGGCCCAGTGCATAATGAGGACGGAGATTTGGTCGTTGGCTTAGTTGGATATGGTACGTATTTAAATAACCAGTTTGAAGTTTGAGACACTTTTTGACGAATTTTATTATTTTGGGGATAGTGACAAGTGGGGTCAATTCTGGTGAGCCAGATCTTTTCACCGATATCCCGTATTTTTTGGACTGGATTAAAGCCGTTGTTGATGGGTCAACCAAAAATGCTTTGGTTATCTAGTAAATCTTACTGCAATTTTTAATGAGAAGTCATTGGATAATAAATAAATATGAATTTGTGCATTTAAAATTTTGTAAGATATACCAAAATTAACAATTGATTTTTTTACCAACATAACAGCAAACATTATTGTTTTTATTTGTCAACTAAAAATAAATACAAAGGCATCTTAATTAAATTTAGACTAAAGGTTTGCTACTCAAAAATGCTTCATCGTCTGGATTTTTAATATAACTCTGAGTAGAACTGAGAGAAGAAATTCGTCCATTTGGAGTCCGTTCTATCATCGCACTTTTCACTTGCTCGCACAACTCTCCAAATCTCAAACTGTCAATGTTATCCGAGAGACATTTGAGAAGAAACCAGTCCGCATATCCAGTCCGATCTAAAACCCCGTTCAAAGCGGGTTTAAATTGCCTTGCAGTTCTTCTTTGAAGTAGATTAGCACGTAGTCCAGGCAGAAATACAAATAGGGCACGATAAATTAGCTGACAACCTCCGATGACTGACATGATGACAAACCAGAACCTAGGGAAAATTATGTAATGCAGTTTGTATTTTATTTGTTTGCATAAATCCAAAATGCGTTAAATTAGGCAACAAATTCACTCGTAACTTCTTAAAAGTGGGTGAAAAGGGAATTTGTCAGCAAGTGAAAGAAATAAAGACTTACCATAAGAAAAAGTAAATCTTTTCGTTGATGATGTTCAGGGCCAAGATACACAGGATGTCGTATCTGTGGGATTACAAAATGAGAAAAAGTTATAGAGCTAATAAATTAGTCAATGTCACATACTTGATGATATTTCCCGATGGACCAAACTTATGAAAGTCTGCAACATTGCAAATGCATTAAGTTTATCCAACATGCTTACAAAATTCAAAAGGTTACATGTAAATACTTACCACATTTAGCTACCTAAAATTTTAAATTAAGCAAGATTACAAATTTGAACTAAACGATTTAAAAATGCATATATGTATGTACCTTTGGAAAAACTATGTTCATGGGATGACCCTCAGATTCCGGATCTTGAAATAAATACTTCACTACCTGTGGACCATAATTGCTAAATTGATTCGAGAGGAAGACATTTGTTAGCCAAAAGTTGAAAAGAACGATGCACAAATTTAGGATTTCACAGATAATGTAAAATATAGCATAGGATTTGTTAAACGAAAGATGCTCAGCAATGTAGACGGCAGCCGTGTTTATCGATTGTTCTTTTTTCTTTGTGTCCTCAAACAGCCCTCTTTGCTAAAGCATCAAATGTTTAATTATTCTATTTTATTTTAGTATGTATCTGATATACCTTCATTTTTATACCGGAAGAAATGTCGAGATCACAAATTGTTTTAATTCTATTTCCATCAAAAACCTTCCACAAGAAATATGGAATTACAAAAGACCATCCTTGGAAAAACAGTACAATTGGCACCCACTGGTAGTAGTAATGGTATTTATGCTCGTCACCCTCCCAACTTGGGCCAACGCCACGAGCTATGACGTCCTTTCCTACTGTCCCGTTAAATCTTTAAAACATTAAATAGTTTAGGGAACTTGACATTATATAATGACTTACAATCGTGGGACGGTGTAAGTACTCATGACGAAACAGAACTGATTGAGTGCGTTTTCTTTGACATCTTCCTTCGGGGGGAGGACACATTTAAGCTTGTCCCCTGAAATTTTGTTTGATGTATGCAAAAAGTGGTGGATGGAAATGATAAGCTTACCAACGAGGGACTGCATGGTCACTAGCCCAGCACAAAGAAAGAGACAGCCCACCGTCAATTTGGAGAAAAGTCTGAATACAGGATCAACTATGTGGATTTTGTCTGGATTTATCCGAAATTGATTCAAGCCTTCAACTGCTTTCCAAATTTCCATTGTGAAATCGTATTTGCAAAATGTTCAGGTACAAAAATAATGGAATACACTCCAATTGCCGGATTTGATCTAAATGCAGTTCGGATGAGGTACAAATATGCAAACGGATATTATGTTGCAATGCTCAGGTATTCCATCATTATTCATCTCCCATAAAAATAAAAGAGTATTCTAATTGCATAGTAATCTCTTGATAAGTTCTTATCGTGATCACTCAATATCATGAAACTCCAATAAACGGATGGCTTATATTGACGATGAGCTACAAAACAATGACAACAAAATTGTTATACGTTTGTAAAATGCAATGTTAAAAATTCAGGTTACTCTTTTCCCTAATAATCGGTAAAATGTCACCTTGCTCTAAATCTCAATGGATTGTGATTTGGTTTATTTGTTTAAGTTAGAAATCGTATGTCATCGCTGCTACCTGGTCAATTTAGCACTCTCGAACTTCCTTCCCAGAGTTCGATGCCGATCAACATCAAACCTTTAATTACAGATTACGTGATACAGTTGGAGGAGGACACATAGGGATTGTCAACTGCACCAACGTCAGCCAAGCTGCACATGCGTCAGTGACGACCCGCAGTGTGCCAGTGCCAATGAATTGTGCCAGAGCACCTGCAGGGTCCTGTCTTTCATGGAACCAACAAGCCGGGCTAAAACTCGGCGGTGATATTGAAAAATGTAAGCAACACAAAATAAAAAAAAGAGTTGTGCAGACCAGAACCATTTTTTTTTGCAAAATTTTACCTTAATTGAAAACCATAATTTTTGATTCCTGGTCAGTTGGCACAACTCTCAAATCTCACGCTTTAATTTACTTTTCCCCGAGTTCGAAACCAGCTAAAGGAGATTCTCTTATTTCAGATTACGAGAAATGTTGGAGGAGTGACACGAAACTAGTTTGTTTCGTCTTCCGTGGAACCAACAAGCCAAGATCCAAGATTTTTCACCGGTGAAATTGGTTATGGGTTCCAGTGCTGACTGCTGGGCCTAGTTAATCTTGTCGAGGGTTGCGGCGGTGATATTGGAAAATGTAAGTAGGGACTAAAATAGAGAGTTGTGCGGCCAGGCCTTATTTTTTTATTTTATTTTTTTTTAATAATATCTTCTTCTTATCATTAAAACCAAGTGGGGAAATTTGTTTGAAGCCTTTTTTCTCCGGGTAGCAGTGCCACTGCTTACTTCACTCACTTCTCTCTCTCTCTTGTTCATTATTTTCATATTCCATGCAAACATGTTATTTGCATGCATTTTCCACACGGGTAAAATTACAAAATGTTTAGATGAGAAAGTTTTGTCTATCAACGGAAAGAGTTATGTATAGCTTATAACTTCTAAATGATTTCGAGTTGAAATGGATTTTATAAGGTTATTAAGTATACAAAAATACACTATATAAATATATAATATAATTGCATCTGAATATTTTATGTGCCAATAAAAGTAACATAAATATTTACATATGTAATACACGCCTCGAAATTGTAAATGCAATTTTCTTTCGTAAATGCAGACAATCATAATTATTTCTTTCCATGTTATAAAAATGTTCGATTGCACGTACAAAGATAATGGCAAGACATAATAAATATTTACCCCTATTGATGACAAATTTCAAATTAAACGCAAGAAATGTCATCGAACCAAATCCCAATGATCGGCTATTTAAACTATTTTCATATTTCTCTCTATTTTTAGCAAATAAACTCTTTAACCTTTAGAATATTTAGATTGCATAATTCCAGACATTTTGTTTGTCAATCGCTTTGTACTGTGGAGAATTATTGAGCATCTGCAAGTTTATTTAATAACAAAGTTTATTGCAAGTTTTGTACCGCATGACATCAATGATGCGTAATTTATGCCATGATCTCTACAATGACTTTCAGTTAAATGTCGTTTAAAATTTATTATCCCCAACTGTGCAAATAAAATACCCCGTATAAAATCAGTTCAGCATCCGAAATCTATTCACTAGTCGTCGAATCTTGTATTTACTCCAGATGGGGAATTTTTGTAAGATTTTATTTGGACTGCTTTTGGCTGCAGAGTCTTTGGCAGGTAAAAAAATCCTAAAACTTTGTATTGCATAAGTAATTTTCTCAATGCAATATAATCGAACTCAAAAACATGTCATCTCATCATATCTCATGTATTTTCTTTAAAAAATTGCAGACCGGATTCCATACAGTTACGCATCGGGTCGGGATGTTGATCGGGTTGAACGACGAGCGGCTGCTTTTGCGACAGCAAAATCTGCAGGTGCGGGAGCCAAAGAACTTAACGACATTTGCGGTCCGGCGCCAGAGGCAGCCTTGATAAATTTCAATGAAGCCGTTTGTTCTGTTCCTGGTCGACCTTCGGATGAATACACATTTTATTGTGATACGATTTGCTGTCTAAAAGGATTCAAGGTGGGAAATTGTGGGAGGAATGGCTGCGCCTGTTCCAACGACTTCAGAGACGTAAAATGTGGACCAGATGGTTCATGGAATGGAATAAGATGTCCCTTTGATTCCAGTGCCTGTTGGCGAAAATGCTGCCGGGATGGGAAAAGTGGGGGCAAGTGTGGGGGATTTTTGAAAACAAAATGTAAATGTAATTAATCATAATTTGGGAGTAATATGGAGGTTTTAACATTTAATAAACAGCAATTGTAATTAAATGTTTGACATATTATTTGTAAGTTGTAAGTATTGTTTAAAATTTTGGACTTGTATACTACTTAAACAAGTAATTTTACATAAAGTGAACCGTATTCTTCAAGTAAATATAATTGCCCAGGTCTCATAGCTGTATATTATATAAGATGGATTAGAGATAATTCGGATTTAGGGAGAAGCCAAATTTTATCTTTGGGAGAATGTAAAAATTTAAAGGCATTTGAACCATGTGAAAACATTCCACTTCTACTGCAAACATAATATTTCAAATTCAAATTCTTTTTTGAATTCTAACGACAACTTGTTTGGGGCCAAGGAGGGGGCGTCCGGTGGGGAAAAATTCAAGGGGCACTTTTGTATTTGGAGAAGGGACAAACTTGTATTTGATCAAGATTTTTGCAAGTCCAATTCTACATTCCATAAGGGCAAATCTTACTCCGATGCAGGATCTTTACAAAAAATGTTTATTGTAAATAAAATATTTGCATCTCATATTAAAAATATTACCTCGGCCCATCCCCAAGAGGCAGATGAGTTGACGGGACAATTTTTCCCTTGTTCTCGGGCAAAAAACGTTCCGGTTCAAATTTAAAGGGTTCAGGGTAATATTCTTCACTGTGATGGAGGGCCCACACGGGAATTCCGACGATCATCCCCTTAGGAATGACGAGACTAGTGTCCCCCAGTACAAAATCGGACGCTGCTCTCCGTTCCATACGGAGGACAGGGTTATAAAGACGAAGAGCTTCGTCGATCACAGCGTTCAAATAGGGAAGTTTTTTGAGGACCTCGCTCACATCTTCCGCTTCGGCATTTTCCAAGGCTTGTGATATTTCAGCATGCGCCCT
>JAQIXN010001919.1:0-14551 GCA_034698145.1 Proisotoma minuta
CACAAAAATTTTCAACGTCAAACCTCTGCATTAATTTTCAACATTTAATTTCAACGGTTGAAATTCAACCATTCCAAAAAACTTTCCCTGCATTGTTTCATTGTAATTCCCAATTCTCCAAAATTGGAATAACTTTCTCTCTCTAATCCATCCCATCTGATTTGCATACAAATAACTAGACCCAGCTCAATCTGAAACTCTCCAAAATGAATCCAAGCTCAGTCATTCGACACATAATTGGAATTTTATCCCCTGACACTTGCAGGTAAATTATTAAAAATAGTTAATTACTTTCTTCGCATTTCTACTAATGCTTCTAAACCTGGAGAAGAAGCAATTGCCTGCTGAACCGCATTGAGATTTACGTAAATCGTACGTCTCACACATTCAAACTTTTTTTATCTTTCACCAACACCAACTCTCATACTAATAATTTTGTCACTCTCATTTTCTCTTCCTAATGAATCAAATTAGGGAAGGCCAATTGCATTAGAATTAGTGTATTCCCCAAAGAACTTGTCTTTTATTGCATGTATCACTTTATCCTTATCTTTAGGGGACATTGGAACGTCACTTTTTTAATTTTTAAGTAATCACACTCATTTCAGATATCTCAATCGATTTATTGCAGTTGAAGAAAATTTACTTTTTCAAATTAATTTAGATTTAAAATTACAAAGTATTCCTTTAAATTGTTTTAGATGGGAAGAGACGTTTCCCGTTGGTGTTTCTAACTCGACTGGGTCTGTCTCTCTTTAGATATTCCGAATTCAATAGGAAAGATTCTGCCGGAGTTAGAGCAGAGCACGGACAATATATTTCTAAACCAAGTGAACGGAGAGAAAAGGGAGAAAGTGAGTTGAGGGAACATTCAGTCATGATTGGAATATTTGTTGGAGGTTGACGCTGAAAAGACATTTTTGTCTTGTTTGGGCCTTTAAGTTTTCAGATAAATAGTCAAAAACCAAGTAGGGTTAAACTTTTGATTGATTTCAATTGCCGTAATAAGCCATTTTCAAAAAGCTTAAATGATAATTAAAATCTTAAACTTTTGATAGGTTTTAAAGCCGATAAATTTAGGAAACATTTCCCCTATGATTAAAGTTGAGATGTCTCATCTCAAAAATATTTCAAATCATCGCTTCTTTAAAATAATGACGACAACATTGTTTGTCCCAAAGGAGAAAGTGTGCTCTGTCTTTCTCACCACAATTTTTCCACCAAAGGCACCCCTTATACTTTACAACGGTATAAAGTGTATAATAGCCGGGTATTACATTTGAGTATTTGGACTTTTCCGTGAGTGGACTGAGGATTGTTCATGTTTACCCAGCTATCTATTTACATCCAGTGCCCCATTAAACTAACCAGGGACAAATTGGAGGCAGGTAAATTGGACGGCAGGGCTAAATTATTCATTTCCGAACACCCTGTACATTTTTAAGGGGACGAAAGAAAGAAAGATTTAACAGAAAAACGGTTTGGCTTTGCAAGATTCTGATCTCGGCTTTTGTTATCAGGTTTTGCGTTTGCTTTTACTTTTGTGGTTTTGTGCAGGGTGTCTAAAAAAATTTAAGTTTCTTTGTTAGCTATTTAGCCCTTTATATAAATACTTTGGGGACGGGAAAGAGAGGGCTTAGGGCGAGCACAAAGGAAATCAAAGAAAATCGAATCCTCTCCAATTCTCTTTGTCCCAAACTCCATAAAAGTTAAAGATATATATGACGGAAAAGAAAATTACGAAAAATTTCCAACTAAAATTTCCAATGAAAAAGAATTAATCAAATAAATCTGCAAATATTTAGCTGAAAACCCTTGAAAAAAATCGAAATTGCCGTTAAAACTCATCCAAACAATTATCAGCTTACAAATATGTTATCGTGCACATTGGTTTTTACATTGCAAAAATTGGATTTCCCTTTCGACTCGTTCAAATATTAAAATCTTTTGTTATACCTATAGTAAATATTTTATTTTGTAACTCTGTGTGAGTGATACTCTTATTTTATGGACGGAGGTGGTGAAAGTTTGTTGGCTGTGTTTTTGGTCTCTTTGATCATTTGGGAGAAAGTGAGAAATTGAGAACGTGTCATGAAAAGTAAAACGTGAGGCCAATAACTATATATAAGGTATCCCTCATAATCTGACCGTGGGATGGACCATCCACGAGAATCAAAGAACTTTTGCTAAGCCAGCAGAAGATTTTATTACAATATTTACGAACCACAAAGTAAACGAACCAATTCCCAACAGGAGATGAATTATGTAACCAAAAACTGCCACTGTCAACTCAACCCACACCACGGAAAGTAATGAGCTAAAAGATTGGTGGCAGATTACCATTAGATGATGGAATCTCTTTAATTTGATTTTATCCAGAAGAAAGTTATTTATTTGTAGGATTAATTTGTGATGATTGACACCAATAAAATAATTTTGAAGATTTTTGGGAACTTTTTTTTGGGAAGTGTATTTGTCCATGTTCGAAGCCAATGTAAAAATGTTAAAAAATTATGTACCATATGAGGAAACAGATTCTTTAAACATAAAATTATTAAAGTGCTGACCTTGAGCTTTCGCTTTCTACAGAATGCACCTAGATTTCAAATGTAAAATTGATGGAAAGAATTTTAAAACAAATGAGTCATTATTGGTTATAAATGCACAGTCTGAGCATTAAATTTCATAAACATTAGAGTCTTTTGTAACAAGGCTTGTGATTTACTTTTACTTTGTGTTGGAGTGGAATGTTGGAGTCTGGGCCAATTTAAGTGAGCTGTAGAATAAGGAAAGTCTATGTAGGAAATCCTGGAACAAATGGGTATTAGCACTAATGGAGATGAATGCTCAGCTTTCCCCACCCAAAGGAAGTTAAGACAAAGCAAATTCCAGATTCCAGGCTACGATCCCCATTTCCGCATTTATTTTACCCAACGAGACTAGCTGCAAAGCTTATGAAATGTTCTTTCTCCAGGTGAAATAGTGATAAGCTTTCCCCAGGTAAACCCAAAAGTCAAGAAGCTTGAGGCAGTTTAAATCATCCAAAAAGCTTTTCCGGTGAGTAAATAATTGTGTTGTTAGCCCGCATTTGTTTAAGATTGTAGCAATGTTTGGTTAGTGGATTGTATTTCGGCCGCAGAGAGTTAAAAACCGGGTTGGGTCGAGTCAATTGAGTTTGCTTACTATCACAACTTCCTTCTCCTAAAGGGTCGATAGTCAGAGGGAACGAGAAAGAAAGAAAGAAAGTGAAAGCAGACGTATGCAAAATCTAACAAAACATTGCAATCCAAAAAAAAACGTATAAGCAGAAACCAGATTTATGAAAATAAGCATTTAGACAGGTTAATAAAAGATGTAAGGAATGGAGAAAAATAATATTTGACAATCTTCGTTTGAAGATTTTTTATAGTTTGAAAATGTGAAAAAGAAAACTAACTGTTTCCAATTTGTTTAATTTAATTTCCTATTTACTTTATACATATTTCTTATGTTGTATTGGGTAAATTAGGTTTGGAGATATGCATATATAGTTATTGTAATAACTCTTCATATTTTTTTTACTTCATTTTCTTCAGCCAACTTATGAAATCTTATTAATTTATAGTAATTTAGATATGTAGAAGAATAATTCTTCAAAAACTTTAATCGGTATAGAAAATTTGTAATATTTTTCGAGATAATTGTAAAGTTCCACACCAAAAAAATCATGCGATTTATTGAGTAGGTCTTCATCACTCAATTAGATATCTGGCATTCTCTTCTCATACTGAAACATCAGTTTTTGCATTGATTGGAAAATTATAAAAAAAGCCTTACTGTAAATCTTTTATGTACGAATCGAACATTTATCCATTGAAAAGGTTTAATGCCGTTAAACAATTTCCAAATTTTTGAGTTTGATTTAAAAAATGCAGATATTTTGTGGAAATTGTAAATTTTGAAAAATTTGTTGACTATGCAGAAAATGATTTTACTAGTTACTATTAATATAAATGTTCATTTGTATCCCAGCCGAAATTCGTTCGCTCTTTCCAGTCCACAATTACTCGATTTAATCCCTGACACGAAATGCTAGCTGACTGACTGACTCTAATGCAAATCCAATGTTCTGCTTTTGCTTTCTCTTCCAGATTTATCTAAAATTCTCATTTTGACGGGTTCCGCATGACAATTTTATTGCTGTCATTTCTAATTGGAGAAATTACATTTTTTCATGTCTCAATCCAAATTTTATTTTCGTCGACAAAAGACACGCACGCAAACTCAAACTCAAAACTCGCAATGCGTGTCAAGGAATATTTTGTACCTGCAAAATTGAACAATAACAAATGTCCAGCTAATTAAGCAATCTGTGGCCGGGGAAGACAAGGAACATGCATATTATCTATTTAAAAGATAGTTTTGAAACACCCTGTATATTTAGGTAGTTGAAACAAAGAGAAATGTGTACATAGTTGATCTGGTGAAAGTGCGACCCGGGGATTTTGGAGAAAGTAGGAATGAGAAGTGACATCCCGGGTCAAGAACCTTGACATGCAGGGTGTCCCAAAATATACTTTTAGAACGAGCTGTCTCCGGATCTAATTTTCTTGTCTGTTTATTTTATTTCCTTTGCATAAATAATTACAGGGTGGAACAAGTTTAACTTACAGATGTCTTTCAGAGATAATTTTCTTGTCTGTTTATTTTTGCATAAATGAAATGAAATAAAACTAACTAAATAGAGATGTCTTTTACAGATAATTTGGTTTTCCGTTTTCCTCCACTTGTAGAATTTTGTACAAGTTTCGAGTTTCTAATTTTCTTGGAGAATGTTGCAGCTGGTGCCGGGTTTAGATTCGGATTTCAGACTACGCAACAGACACGCATTATGACAAACTGACACATAAAACATTAGAGAAAGTTGGAACGATTACGAATGGAGAAAGTTTGCGCATTTGAATTTGAGTTGAGGCTGAAGATGAATTAAACAAATTCAAGTTCAGAAAGAGAAAGTCAATTAGCATAATTTTACAGTCTATTAATTTTATCTTAGATTTATGTAATATTGATTTGTTGCTACAAAATATTTGTTAATTTAGAATCCTTTCATTTTTATTTTAACGGCGTCCAACACCCGCTGAATTTCACTTGTATTTCAATTGAAACATTTTGACCACCCTGTAGCCAAACTTTGGAGGCCTTTCTTTATTTTCACTTCCAGCAAATTGAAGTGGGCTGGTGAAAGTGGCTCTCCTTTCAAGAAAAAGGAACAGTAATTAAAATTACATGTTTTCTTCTCTTTGAACCTTGGTCGGGGACGTCCATCCATCAACTTTAACTTTCTAAATGTACAGGGTGTCTTTAAATAATTTTGGCCTGTCTCTGCCAACTGACACGAATTTCATGGGTGGAGTGGCTCAAGGTAAGGGATGATTGAAGGGTTGAGAATCTTTTGTGAAAAGGAAACTCGTCATTTTTATTATGCTTGCATCAACTGCACCGACTTTTGCCTTCACAACCATCAATTTCAACCGGCTACAGAAAGAAAGAGTGAGATTGATGGTTTACAGAGGTAAAGAAATAGAAGTACGAAAGGATGTTCGGGGTTAGATAAAATATTTTGAATAAAGAAATGATTGACTTTGTTTTAAAAAAATAAACAGTGAAGGTTTAGTAAATTAATATAATTTATTGGTATTTGTATTCGATTGGCTTTGGTATTTTTACAATAAATATGAAAATCAAAATTCTGATACAAAGCAGATACATAATTATAAAATGTATTGGGCCAGATTAATTGGTTAAAAAAATGAAGAAGTTTGACGCTCAAAATATTTTTTGAAAGGTGCGATACTCGTTAAAAGATTTTCCAACTGTTTAATTTTTAAAACCCATACTATTCAGATACAAAGAAAGAAGTTCTAACTTTCTCTTTGACTTTTAATTATTATGCTTTTGTTCAAGAAAAGAAAGAATCTTTCAGCTGTTTCAACATTGCATTGCATTGGATTATTGATTAATTCATCCAACCTGCCTCACCCCGGAATTTCAGAGTTCAAGCTTCAACGGAAACCGGCAAGGCTCAAGGTGCTAAAGGAACATTCAATATTTTTGCTTTTCGGATAGTAAAAGCCGGATTCAAAATTGGGTTTTAGAATAAAAATATTCAACTTTGTTTGCCAAAAATAAAAATCGAGAGAGTTTGCAGATTGCAACTTTCATTGAACGAAAGCTCCTACTTTTTACACTAAATTTTATAATTTTGGGAAACCATTCTCCTTCATCCCTTGTCATTTTCTTTCTTGTAATAACCAGCAAAATTGTCTTTGCGCAACTAAAGCATTCTCCAACTTTTACCGAAAAAAAGGAATGGAATGCATTTAATTTTGGTCTGAAATATTTGTGGGAAGTTGTGCTAAAACATTTATTTACGAGAGGGATGCACAACCCACGAATAGAATGCGGAAGGGTAATGCACCCCTATTAAGAAACTTGATACCCGGACATTTGCTGGGAGTGCGTTGCAAGGTTGGGGCTGCACTTCTGCGGAGAAAGTTGGAGAAAGTCGCAGGGATTTGGAGGCAATGGGCGACAGATGGGAGTGGAGAGAGGATAGGAGAAAGCCAATTAAATTTTTTTGTTTTTTGTTTTGAACAAGTTGGATGCTGCTATTGTTTACAAAAATCATCTACAGGGTCTCATTAAAAAATCGTTATAGCTTTATCTTGTTAGCTGAAGCGTTTATCAAAATTCAGACATGACAAGTCTAATTAGAGGAAATTAATGAGGCAATTGAAAAATTTATGCCCAAGATGTTCTCGCGTATCACAGCTTTTAAGTTGAATTTAATTGGGGTTAATTTGAAACAAACTAGACAAATAAATTCCACAAATTGCAAGCTTTGAAAAAATGTTAAAGTTTGAAGTCAAAATTATTTTGTAAAATTTTTCATATGGGTTTAAATCATCAACAGATTGAGGATGCAGTGTCAACTTGACATGAAACTATGAAATTTAAATTTGACCTGTCATCCTTTACAAAATTTCACAAAAAAAATATTTTGCAAAACAATTTAAAATGACTATTAAAAATTTAAGCTTCCGAGTAATATCTTATAAGAGTCCTATAATAGGACAATTGCAATAATAGGACTTTGACGCCAAAATTATTTTAGAAAATTGTTGAGGTCCAAATAAATCAAAGATCGGTCGCCGTTCGTTTCGGTATAGATTTTAAATTCAAGACGAAATTAATAATTTTCCGGACCCTGCACAGTCCAAATCATAATTCCTAATTACCCCACTCAGCCTCTAATGCCCTGAGAAATTAATGAAGTGGAATTATGATTATGAGAATTAAGCTGCAATAAACTTTCTCCTGCTTTCTCCAACCTAATTACACGATACAAGGTGTAATTATCACCACAAACAATTAATTTAGCCAGACACGGGTGAAATAAATATAATCCGCTAAAGAGCATTTCGGCTTTATTCCTCTCCCAAGCTCTAGAGAATTGCAAATTTTGCGGAATAAAAAGTTATTTGAAGAGAAATGTAAATTGGAATTATGGACGTATGTAATGATATTCTATCCCCCAAATTCTGAATTCCCTCTGGAATTTATTTCCTACCTTTCAAAGATACTTTCACCCACAACATTTAATGTTTATTAGGCAAGGGGTGTGTTCAGAACGACGAAAAATGGCAAATTTTGTTCATTTTGGATATTTTGTACTTTTAAAATAATGTACAAAATGTAAATTGATTTAAAAGTTTCTTTATGGATGCTCTCCGTTGGAATGTGAATGTGAGGCATAAAATAAAATCATCTCGTCTCATGTTTCTGAAGGGAAAGTGAAATTTCCTCGAGCATGATTTCATATGAAAATGAGCCAAGTTATAATGCAGAAGAGAAAGTTATTCCTTTTTATTCAGGGTGAACTAAAATGTTTTTGTAGAGGTTTGACGTCGGTGAAGAATCTTTGAATTTTTAGGAAGGGTAATGATAATCTCAGATAGGAATTTTGCTTCGGCATTAATTTAAATTTGTAGTTTTAACCTCTACCGTATTAATTTTTTAACCTTTTATTCAAAAATAGGACCTACTTTCTGGACACATTGTACAAAATGTTATGTAAAAATGAAAAAAAAAAGTTTTACCTTTCTTCGCCCACAGCACAACATGGAAGAACTTGATTTTTTGCAGCCGTTTTCACCTTTCAACTTTCTCCGTTGGTTTTTGTTTTGTCCATTTTCCTATGATGTTTAAGTTTGAGGGGGCGGAGGTCAAGGAGGTCATGCCTCCCGAGGGAAGAGGCGGACCTTGAGGGATTATCACTCATCTCCATCCCACTGAAATTCCATGAAATTTAAATTTAACTTTAACCCGATGCAAATGTGAGGAATCGAAGTATTAAATATTTACTGGCTTTCACTCCACGAGATTTATTCCAATCCCATTTATTGCTGGCTGGAGAGGAATATATACAGAGAGAAAGTTTTATACATGTTCATATATTTGCAGGGTGTGACAAAAGATGAAGGAATTTTAGGCGATGTGGGAAAAGGTTGAAAATATCGTCCATTTCAGAAAATGCTTTAGCATTGAAATCAGAATGTATTGTTCAAGGTTTGTTATAATTGAAATTTTGTAATGTCAAAATTATAACAAGAAAAAAAAATAATTTGTCATATTTGATCAACGATTTAAAAATTTTAATTTAATATTGTTATTGTTTTAGAGAGATTTTAAAAATGTACCAAAAAAGTCCATTTGATCTTTAATCTTCTTAGGGTACCCATTCTTTCATAACACAATAACGACGTTGAAATCTTACATTTAAAAATGAAAATCACGATTTTGCAATTTTAAATTATTTAAAATTTCGAAGCCACTCCATACAAATAAATATGTTTCAAGGATGGATGGCGACGGGGTGAGTATATTTAATGCAAAAATTATGCATCCCTTGGGCAGCATTTCTGCTAAAGCTAAAACTAGAAAACAGATCTGAAAGCAAAAGTCAACAACTTTTCAAATGAAATATGAATCTAAGTCAAAACGAAAATACAGGGTGTCCCAAAAGGAAATAACTTTTAAATTCTTTTTTTCTATTCAGAAAGAAATGAATTCATTAAAAACTACTCAAGCAAAAATGTGACATTGATTGGATTTTTCCCATTCAAATCCAAACTTTCTCCTTTCTAAGAGTTAAATCCGTTTCGGTGAAAGTTTGTAGACGTATAAGGACCATCCATAAAATTACTTTATTTTATACATGCATGCCCCTTTTCTAAACAGTCTGGAAAATGTTTACATTTAAATTTCAACTCAATTTCTGATGATGAAAGGGAATTTTTATTCGACATTTCGGTAAAAATCTTGAGCCACCTTTTTAATTAAGGTTGAAGAGAAAACTCATAAATAAACAGCAAAAGCTTCAACCAGCAGCTCAAATTTTTCCTAAGGATGACATTTAGAATTAAGATTTTGAGAGAAAGAGACGCTAGAGCCCTGATTTGCATTTTCATTACCTTTTAAATTAGTTTACAACTTTCTCTCGGAAAAGGTGAAAGAGTTTTACGTTTTACTTTCGTTCAAAAAAGCTACGGGGTGGGTCAAACTTTATTTGAGCTCATTATTTTTTGTTTACAGGATTGGAGAAAGCAAAGCAAAGTAAAACAATTCTACTTCTGTCATCTCATCTCATCGCGTGGGATAAAACAAAGGCTGAGTTGTTTCCAAACTTAGTTTCTAGTAAATTTTAGGATAAGTCGTAAATTGTGGATGGGCCGTTGTCAGTTTCAGGAGACAACTCAACTTTAGTTTGTTTCCCCAGGAATTTTCCCAGTATTTGAGATTTTGAGAGATCAATCTCTGTCTTTCCTCTACGGACGAAAGCCCACCTCCGTCAAATTGTAAATTGTAAATTCCAGACTGACAGCTACAAATCACAACCTGACACTTTTCAAATTTAGGGAAATTTAGAAAATCTAAAACTGATTTTGTTATCCTTGGATTATTATAAATGTTTTTTTTTTGTTTAGGTCTGGTCTGGTAATCCACTGGAAATGCTGAAGAAAATCAAAGGGAGAAGAAAGAAAGTGTGAGCGTAATCGGCGTTGACAGAAAGAAAGCCATCAGCTCATAATCATCACTTTCACTCGAGCAAACACTCATTGGATCATTCTTTGTTGTAATATGAGCTGATGATGACCAACTGCTAAATTCCATTTGGCATCAAATAGAGATGTCGTAAGAAAATATTGGAAATTATAAGAGTTTGACAACAAAAGTGAGTTGTGTAAGGATATTTTTTTTATTTATTCTGGCAACCTTGTAATTTTGGAATGTGTAATTAATACTAATTATAGATTGTGCCTTTCTTTCATTAAGTTTGAGTATTTGCATTTAAAAAAAAAGATATTCATTTAAAATCAAAAAATATTTGTTCCATTGTTGAAAGAGATTTAATCTAACATAAAATTCTACTACTTTAAATTCCACAACTTTCGCTTTCCTGAAATAGAAATTCCTCTGAATTTTTTGTCCTGTCTTAGCAAAAGTCCTAAAGCTGGTTGGTCATGAGAATGAAATTATCGGATTGTATTGTCCCCTTCCAGCTTAAACTTATCTCTAACAAAAATAAAAGTAAATTGGAGTGTGTAAGCCAACTTTTGTTTAATGATGCAAACTCTGACTTTTTGGTTGGAATTGGGATTAGGGGCACGTGGCCAGGCGTAATTACAGATCAAGGGAAAGATTTATCCATTTCGGCGAAATTGCACCTGGCCACAAAGAAGTTTGCACTTGATCGTTTTTTTCCTTTTCGAATGTGAGTGAGATTAAATCGAGAACCGTGTTTCAATTCAACATGTTTCCGTCACATTCTGAGACAGATTGGATTAATTAAAATGTAGGTTTAAGAATAGAAAGCTAATTTTACTAAAAACGACCAGTAAAACATGTAAATTATATTTTGAAAAAGTTTTTGTGCTTGATGATGAAAATATCTGCTATTTTAATATAACGAATTTTTCAAAAAAGGTATATCATATATGACATCCAAGTTTTACTTTTCTGACGATGAGTGAGCTGAATTGTTGTATCAATTAAACATATTTTACCTCAAATCGGGGCATATTTAAAAAACAATAGAAAATTCGAAAAAAGCTTAATATTTTCCCAATTATTTGATTTGATGTTTTTCATTTCTTTTTATTATTATTTCACTCATCGTCAAATGTACATTTATTAAGGAGTAATTGGTGGCTCAAATCAACACATCTAAGCCTTATTCTAAGGCTGATTTTGATAGCCCAAATTTTATCAAATATAATATCGGCGTGGGACTTACGGCGCTATATAACCAATCCTCAAACATTTTCTCTTTGAGCTTCTATTTGTATTAGGATTTCAGGTCACATTTCACTCAACTTTCTTTTTTCTCACCCTCCCACTTTTACTTTTATCTGGAGAAGGAAAGGGAATAAAGAGAGGCAAACCACGGAGAGGAAGATGAGCCAAACTAAACTTCCACTCATTGAGTTGTCTCCGCAAATCCAGATAGCGGAAGATATTTTTACTTTTAGCCACCCTGCACGTCACTCAATTGTCAAACTTCTTTTCCCCTTCGTTTATTGTGTTAAACGTTGGTTTTTTAGGTGTCAAATAATTTTGTGGTAAAGGACTAATTAGATAAATAATTTCATTTATCTACAAGAAAATCGCATACTAATCTGTACTTTGTTGGGGCATCTGTCCCCTCGAAAAAATGTTGTTGGCATCAAACTCGTTCAATTTTTTTGTAAACTTGGTTTGAGATTTTTAAGTTAACAAAAGCAAACTATCCGTAACAAAATAATAACGGCGTCAAAATTGTTAATTTTTTTTTGTAATTAACTTCCTTGATCTTTCCTTCCTTGATCTAAACCGTACAACTTTTCAATCATGAACGAACCAGTCTTTAGCAAATAAAATGTCAAATTTCCAAATTTTGTGGATGTTCCACCTCTAATAATTTTCAATATGGTTCCTTGTCTTCATAAATGTCAGAAACAAGACTTTGCTGCGAATTCCATCCTTTCCCCAGCGAATCCTTGCTTCCTTTACTTTACTTTGGCTTAAAGTTGTCAAAACCAAACCACAACAAAATAAACGAAGCAGCAAACAAACTTAGCTTTTGCTTGGAGAAAGTAGAAAGTAACGTCCCTCAAAAGTTTCTCAAGAAAAGGTAAAAGACGAAAGTGATAGGCCACACAAAATAATCTTTTACTTTAACTTTAAGGAACTGTTTGCAAATGGTTCATTTCACAAGATAAGCAGACTCGATTTCCCTTTCAAGTGGAATTTGAGAATTTCCATCATTTGCATCATTTGAGGCCGGAAATGGGGAGATTACATACTTTGGGTGTGAAATGAACATCTTGAGATTTCAATATTGCTCAAGATGTTTCGAACGATTGGCCATCAAAAGTTGGATCTTTGTGGTGGTGACTGAAAGTTTGATAAGCTACAATTTCCTTAATATGAAAATTGAATAGGGAAACTATATAAATAGCTACAGGGTGAGGAGAAAGTTTTAGTATATTTGCCCAAATTTAGTTGTGGAGAAAGTTAATTTAAGAGACAGGAGAAAGTTTTGATGGAGAGGGAATGTAACGGAAATGGGAGCGGAATATCCAATCCAATAGTTGTACTTGGGGTCAAAAGGAAGGAAAGTCGTTAACCTTTAATAACGACTTTGACTACTTCTCAATAAGCAATGAGATGGTTCAAATAAAACAAAAAAATGCAGACCATTCAAACCTGGTTCAAGATCTAGTTGTTTTGAAAAAAAAATTTGAACGCCAAGATGATTCAAAAGTATAAGTATTAAGACAATTTTCATATAATTTACACATTTCAAACTATTTTTTCAAATAATCATTGTTAAAAGCAATTTTAAAAGCAACTGATTTTGAAATATGAGCTACTCATTCAAAAATAAAATTTCTGGCGTCAAAGCGCAAAAAAATCTAATGAAATCTTCAACAATGGGAAGAAACATCGGGTTGATTTTTTTATTATTTTAACCTAATCGAATATTCAAAAAATAAATATATGTCGTCGAACCCTTTCATTAGTTTCTAATTAAAACTAAAGAATCTTACCAAAACTTATTGGAACATTCCAGTCTCGACACAATTTAAGCAAAAAAAAATAGGCGTCGTTCCGCTTCCATTACATTGGATTGGACTGCATTGCACCACAAGCTAACAGCATCTAAAAAGTGGCAACTGTCCAATTTTATTTTCACAAGCTCCACTAGTTTGAGTTGACCCAATAATAACTTTCTCTGCAGCGATACAAAGGGTCATTAATTTAGAAAATGATGAGACTGGATTCGGATTTCTAAACCTTGCTCATCATCAATCATTTACTTTAGTTGAAGGGGCAGCAGCTGGCGGATGGATTAGTTTCTATTAGATCAATAATGGTCCAACAAGACAGTTGTCCACTCCATCATTTCATAATCAATCTATTTACTACAATAAGTAGTAGTCACCCCGCCGCTAAAAATGGATGTAATGATCAACAGACAGACAGACAGAGTGTTCACGTAAGCTAAAATAAAATCTCACTGTGCAGCGCAAGCTTAGGTAGCCCGACCCAGAGTGTAGTTAAGACCATTTTTTAAACTCCATTAGCTTTTTTGTGACCTCAAAAATAGGTTCCAAACACGGACAAAACAAAAGGGAATCAAAACATTTTTTGTTACCATAGACATTTTTTTTTAAATTTCCACACACGAATTTTTGACAAAATCTTATCTAAATACTCTGTGAATACATAATTTTCTATCACAAATTAGCAATTTCGTAAAATTATGCAATTTCGATTTTTAGGCCAAAAAAAAATTTTCAACTTCAAACCCCCACCATTTCTAAAATTCTCAACCGATTTTGCTCATCTTCGAATTCATCCAAGCTATTGAGTAGTAGGACACGTGTGCAAAATTTGGAGACGATAGGTCAAGCCGTTTGGGCCCTATCATGTCACAGACAGACAGACAGACGGACACACGGACAGACAGACACCGTGGTTACATAAGCCCTGGGTCGGGTTAAAAATAGGAAATTATTCCGAAATTGGAATATGAAAATTCTGCTCTCACGCAAATTTTGGCATGTTTAAAAAAAATTTTTTTTGGAACTTTTTTGCATTTTAAGAATCGTTAGAATTAAATAGTGACATAAGAATTTTAGTAAAATTGCATTATTATAATTTTACATAATTTTCAGACTTTTAAGAGACAAAAATCTAGCTTCTTCTTTTATTTTTGAAGTGAATTTTGTTAAAAACTAAATTTCTTATTGCAGCCTGCTATTGCGGAGGTTCAAGACGGAGGGTCTCCTCCTTTTTCTCCTCCCGGGGCCTTCGTCCTCCTCTCCCTCTTCCCAAATCTCACCTTTTTAGACACCATCGGTTTTATACCACTCCAAGAAGTATATCAAGTTGATAAACGAATCCAGAGTTTTCTCTCTGCCTTTAGAGAAAGGTCAATGACCCTTTGTGGGGTTCGAGCTCG
>JAQIXN010001920.1:0-14548 GCA_034698145.1 Proisotoma minuta
ATAAAACAGTGTTTGTAGAATGGAATAGAATAAATTTTAATTGTTTTTAATGCCAGCTGGTCTATAGTTCCTTTGCAAACGCCTCATTTTCTTGTTCCCTTTTTTCTATGTAATTTTTTTTATTGTCAATACAGAAAAAATATTTGAATAAAAACGCAGAGAAATAGAGGAAGAGTGAATATAACGATATCATTCAAGGAATCGTAATAAATTGTCTACGTGACTAAAATAACGCTCAACCCGCAATGCTACCAAAGTTAA
The DNA here is from genome assembly GCA_034698145.1 of Proisotoma minuta. NCBI lineage: Eukaryota > Metazoa > Arthropoda > Collembola > Entomobryomorpha > Isotomidae > Proisotoma > Proisotoma minuta. The sequence continues at coordinate 262 of JAQIXN010001920.1, forward strand.
TCACGAATATGGAAGAATAAAGTCAATTTTTAATTATTTAAAGTACAAGAAAGGCTGACAATATGCTTGTTGTTTATCGTTGCTAAGGCTTTTTTTAAAACAAAAAAGGCATTCTTAACTTAACAGCCATATAATTCATATTTAGTTATCGTATAACTTCTCCAGTTAAAATATTTCTCAAAAACTTTAGGGATAAAAATAAAACAGTCGCTGCCTCTATAGTTGGTGTTTGAAAAAAATAACGGTAAAAATTTCACGATATTTACACAACCTTAAAATTGTAATTAGAACAATTATACATAACTAACAAAAATTACTTTCAAATATGAAGTACTATATTTTGCTCACACTCTTCACCATTTCTTCATCATTATTATTAACTCCCAAACTTCATGAAATTTTATCCAAACTTCCACCATCCCGATGTTGGCTTCAGCTTCGTCTATATCACCATGGCAGTAAGATTCACACCAAAAATCTTGAACACACTGCTTTTCATCCCCTAACGATTTGGTCAAACTATGAAATAATCACTGAATATAATAAGAGGCGTACTCAATTAACAAAAATTGAAATTTCAATAAATGGATCCGAAGTTTATTCATCTTCAGTTGAAATGCGGGGCTGGGTTTGTGACTATGTGCTGGTGTACATTGAAATTCCCACAGAGGTTTGAGAGCGCTTGAAATTCTTATTGCTTTTTTATACGTTTTTAAACGTTTTATATGCGTTCATTAGGTCAAAATCTTCAGACCAGTGTCGTTGAAGCTTATATCAGGATATTTATCTTTATAATTGTACAATATACCCTCAAACCTTACCAAATCTAACCTAACTATCTAATATTTTAGGTTTTATAGCTCTTTCAATTCCGAAAATTCATTTTTAGAATTTTTTAAAAAGATTATACTTACTTTGATTACAATTGGTTCCATAAATTCAAACTTTCCTAAACGGTCGATTGATTTTGAATTGTCACCAGGATATTAAAACAAAGCGGTTGACAAATTTTTGGAAAAGCTTGCTACCTGGTTTTCATAAACTAAATATGTGCTTGTAAATGGCCTAATTTTAATTCGACAACCATTTGCTCGTCTTGTCTCCATTTTTTATCACCTTTTTAAATTTTATTAAGGAGATTATTAGCCTAATTAAAAATGTCTAAAAACACACTTAAAGAAGCTTTAATGCTATCAGAATTTCAAGCAATTTTTAAATAGAAACCAAGCAATTTCCACCCTTTGATATTTTACCTTGACACTATCAACCTTTTGGAAAAAATGTTTATTCTACCAAAAATTGAAATTCATCCATCAGAGCCATCCGCTATTATAAGGAAACCTCCGTCATTCGTTGTATCCACGACATCCCACGACATTGACTACATTTTGCCAGGATTTGTCACAGATTTCAGAGACAACGTGAACAGTAATTTCGGGAAGGTTCTGAGGCTGTCGATTTTGGACTTGGCAAATAGCTCAATTTGCGTCATTCATAATTTTCAAAAAGTTCTTGATATGAAAGACTGCAAATTAATTAATCAGACGGATAACATTTTCGAGCATTTTGATAATCAAATTTCTAATCCTGACGAGTTTTGGGATTATTCCCTATTCCACACAAATCCTTCTACTAATTATCTTGGAGCTCAGACGGATTTCGACCGCTTTCAAAAAAATCAATATCTCTTTCGCTTAGCTGCAACAATGCTAAATACCTCAGTCGTTCAATTAAGAACTCAAAGACAGAAGCTCTATCTTCCGACTTTTTTCGAGCCTTTATATGGGTTAGAATCCCACACATTTAATTTGTATCCTAGCACAGTATTTACAAAGATGGATGGCTTCATCTTCACCTCATGCTACACAACACCCCTCCTCAGTTTTTATATGTATGCGTCGCCCTTTTCTCCCTGGGTTTGGCTCTGGCTGTTAATATCCCTGATTGCATCTAGTATATTTGTTGATATCATTTGGCTACTCGAAACCAAAAAATGGGAACCACCACTAAGCATTTTCTATTTTTTCGGCTACTTGATCGACGAAGCTGCAGAAGTACCTTTGAAGTTGAATAATAAATCCTACTTCCAAAATGTTGTTTGGCCTTGGCTTCTTTTCGGAGCTATACTAACAAGTCTACATTCTTCGCAGTTGATCACAGAGCTAAATTCACCACTCAAAGGGGCGAAATATCTTGATTTCAAAGATGTAAAATGCAGCTCGGACGAAGGGGTAAAGTACTCAGAATCTGAATACAATAATCGAGCGAGGCAAAAAATTGAGGCCATGGATAAAAATAACAGCGTTTTGCAAGATGGCTGCTTGACAGTTCTTTCTAAACCAGAATGGACAGACAACTATTTAGATATTGGGTGGGATATGTTCATTAATACCATCTTTGAATTTAAGCCAGATATGTATTTCACTTCAAAAACCTTGGAAGAAAAACGAATGCTCTTTAATCTTTTTAATCCTGGAGCAAGATGGAAACCTTATCTAAATATTAATCAAACCCTAAGGGAAAAACCCGATGTTTTGAAAGGACTTTGGAAGCTGATACATAAAGAACTTGCTGAATGCGGTCGATCAATTTTCGTAGGCTTATCTTCATATGTGAAACCATATCGAGAAAAAATATTAAGAAGGGTTTATCCCAAGGCTAATTTTTACACGGTGGAAAATTCAAGCCTGGAAATTCAATTATTTGCTTGGAGATTTCCAGAAAGTTCTAAAATGTCACAAATTTTTCAAATGTTTATACAGTCTGGGATTTACAAATTTTTGAGCGAGGCTGCAGATCTTGCTGAACATATTAGTAATACTAAACCAGAAATTTGGGATAAATTTGAAACAGTTAATATGGGAGGAAGTATTCAAACAATTTTTATTATTGCTGCAGTTGCACTGTTTTTCTCCTTTATCGTTTTTTTGATTGAAATTAGGGATGGCTTGAAAAAAGGAATAGAATTTATTCGGAATAGGTTATATATGCTACCATTAGAAATTTCAACATTAACGCAAGGAATTTTAAAAACGGTAAATAACAAGATATCCCCTCTAATACGCTTCTAATGTCTGATGGGGATCTCGGTCTATAGAATCGCCCCTTGTTGACCGAATTTGACCGGGTTTGATTTTCTTTGATAAAATAGAGCATTTAGAGACCAAGTTGGGGGTTTTGGGCGCTGTGACCTTTCGTTGTCATGGCGAAAAACAGGGCTAAAGAGTTAATTACTTAACTTTAGGTGATAACATAGTCGTGTTTGGTATCATTAGAACGGCATTGAAAATACCGTTTCAATGATACCATCCACTAGTGTCCACGACTCTATCACCATGACCTAAAGCGATCAAACACTGTCGCAAGCGTCATAAAGTCTAAACTAAAGAATGGGGTCAATTTAGACTAAAATTTAACGGGGACTTCAAATATGTTATGTAAACGATCCCCGACCCAGTCTATACGCCATAAAGGTCATAAATGCCAGTAATTTAGACTTGCATCACAATAATACTTTCCTACGCGCGCTCTCTTTGCCCATTAAAAGTTGAACTTTCTCAACTAAAGTACCTGGAATATTTTTTGAATTCCTTTTCTGAAACTTCAGACGAAAATTATTATTTAAGTGGAAACCACACCCACAAGCAAACAATAGCTCGCTATTTGCTAAGGGAATTAAAAGAGTAGAATTGCTTCATTTTGCAGAGATGTACCGGGTTTAGTTATTATGATATTATGGACAATTTAGAGTACTGTATAAGGGGGGGGGGTTAATATATTCGACAAATGGACAAACCATTATTAAAAATTTTAATGGCTAACAGATAAAGGGGATGGAAAGTTTAACCCCAAGCAAAGTATTACAACGATTGAATCCTTCCCTAATCTTAAGACTTGGTGCGGTCAAATTTGGTCACAGGCTCTGTGTAAATTGTTTAATGTAATGCAAATTTGCTAGATCTTGTCGAAATTCGACGGGCTGAAAACTAGTCATTTAATAATCTAGAATAAAGTTTCAGTAAAGTGAATAAAATTTCAACTCATTTTTGTATGCATTTCAAGCACATTATTTCCATTTGAGAAATGGAACGAATCATAAAATTTATCATCCTTAAGAAATCATTGAGTTAATCAAATACAAAAGTCGCGTTGTTAGCTCGTTTTAAATGGAGAACTTGTGCTTTAGCCCTTTTTTATAAATACATGATAAAATAGAGAATTTTGAATTTAAGCTGCTACAATAAATTTAAAATATACTAAACATATGAACATATTGGAAATAAATAATTGTATATTTATTTTTATTCTTGTCTAGTTAGCTTTTATTAGATACACTACAAATATTAAATGACTTTGAAAATATTTTATCAACTATCCAAATGGATTACAAGTTTCTGACGAAGGCCGTAAAATTAGCCAAATGATTTTCCACCCAATCAATATTTTTTGCCAAATTTTCTTGCACGGATGGGGAAAGTGTTAGACCGGAAGCGATGGCAAATTTTTCCAACTGAAATTTTTGCAATTTTACATTGAAATTGATTTAATTTTAATACTTGTTTGTTAAAAATCTTACATCATCTCGTTCCAAAGCAGTATTGAATTGGGTTGAAAGGGTTGTAATCACGGAATTTACTGTCCCTGCTCCAAATCTAACAAAACGAATGGAAAAAAATAACTAATATAAATTTCATAGTTGACAAAAAGCATCAGATTTTTCTCTAATATTCTTTAAATTGCAGAGTAAAATATTTAGAATTTTTGTAAATAAGTCATTTTTAGGCTACTGCTTTAATTTTTGCCAAAAGTATATAGGATTTCATAATTTTTTCTCAAATTTCTTTTGAATTTCACGAGTTACCTTCGGATAATTGCCTCATAATTATTCTTAAGGAATGTGAAAGCAAGGTTAACTCCATTTGAATTTCCAGCAACAGCTTGGATTGTAAGGGTTCGATGTTTGTTCAAAATCCCAGAATTTGGAGCGATTGCCATTTCCAACAAACTAAAAACGATTCAACATTATTCTTATACTTAAGAAACTATTTTTTTTAAAAGTACTTGTTCAGTCTGAAAGTTGTTTTAGAGCATGCCAAAGCCCTCAACAAATTTGTTTGCAACACATCCCGATCGGCAATAAGATATTGGTTCCAAATAAAATTCCAGGGGACGTCTCCTCCATTTGCAATGGCTGGAAAATTTAAACCGATTATTTTCATTTGCCTCATTTTTTGAGAAAGATTTGAATAAAAATATTTCTTTGTTTCAAATTTTCATCAAATTCACATTATAAACTCAAATTGCTTATGTATATTCTACCTGTGCAATACACAATGGGCTGAAGATCAGGGAAAACTCTGCAAATAGTCAATTTTACAATAAACAAATTTAGTTTAATTAAAAGAACATTTTCATACTCTGAAACGTTTCCAGGGTTCATGAGCCAGTTTGCAAATTTGTAGTTGGCAAATCGAATGCATTCCGCGTCCCCCAAATTACAGCGCCATTCCACAAGTCGACTACGAAGTAAAATTGTTGGATTGCTGTCTCCTGGAATTGGCTCAATATTTATAGCTTCCAATGCATCCGCTGTCAGATTCAAGATGTAGTTCTAAAAAATATTTTGTAATTTAAACACACTGGAGATTTAAATTGTAAAATTTAGTAAAAGTTTTGGCAAGATCGAAAACAAATCTCTAACATTCAATAAATTTAGGGCGAGAACTTTAGTTGATAAAAGTTATATTTTAGCAGAAAATTGAAAAATTATAGCTCAAATTGTGCAAGAATTAAATTTTATATAAAACTATTTTTTCAGGATCTATTGCAAATATTATTTTAATTATTTCGCTCCTTAATTAAATTCACCTTGAAATGCATAAAGGAAGAGGATCGTCCAAAAACTCTGTAAGGAAGAGCCATATTTGTAAAGAAACTTTGCCATGGAAAAAGCTCCCTTTCGTTCCTTAGGTAAAGTGTCAAATCCAAAGCCTTGCTTAGGTCCAAATATCCTTAAAAATTAACCAAAATCACTAAACGATAAATATCTTAACCTAAATTTATTAAAAATTGTTTAATTTTGGTTTACCAGCAAATGCTAGATTAAGATTGTCATCCACAAGAGAACTCCTGACTTGGACGTCGAACACGCTGTGGTTGCTTTTGAGCTGGGCAAATATCGCATCCAAAAGATCATTTGCATACTGCACTCGATAATATCCTAAAAAATTATAATTGTTAATAACTTCAAACAAATGTGAAGGTTTTTATTAACAAGGATTAAAAAAATAAATATCTACAAATCTTCGCTTGAAATTCAAAAATTACAGTAGAAATTTCAGTTTGTAACATATAATAAATATATTTAGGGGTCTGCTGCAATGTGAAGATATACAATGCAGTAACATTTTGGACACTTTTGGACAGTGTCCAGTCCAAAACGGTCTTGGACTTCCAAAACGAAACAATGACATTGCAACTTTAACATAAAATCTTAAATTTTGAATTCAAAAATCTTTTACCATGTGTTTGAGGATTAACAATAAACCAATTTCCGCGAACTGGTCGGATTGCAATGGAGCTTTGATTTCTGAGAATCCATCTTTCTGGAAGTGTAACTATTGAACTTCCCTCTCTTTGGATGGAGACGGGAATATGCCATCTCACAATACTTCCGTCATCTTGACTTATTCTTGAATAGTATTTTTCCTAAAAATATACCAAATTTATTTATGTTTTGTATTTAAATATCAAGAAAGGTGAGAAATACAACTCATGGCTGTCCGTCTTTGTAAACAATCTCCATGACAAAAAAACTCTACTAAAAATAACTATTGTCCAAGGAATTTATCCCTTTCTAAGAAAAGTAAGCTCTAACGGTAATGACATTTCTAAAATTTTATACGATAATGATTTTAAGTATTGACTTCTAGCAATTTATTTTGAAAACAGAGCCAGCAAATGGTAAGTATTATAATTCGTAAAAAAATATCAAAAATTGAGGGAAAAAAACACTAACTTGCGTCAAAGTAGCAGTATCCGTGAAAGGATCCCTCTCAACCTTCACCAGAGGATATCCCGCCTGAAGTGTCCAATCTCTCATAACACCATCCACGGATTCTACAGCAGGAAGTAAATTGGCCGCTCCATTATCCGCCACAAACTCGTCCAACACTGCAAACAGCTGAAACTGATCTGCAACATCGTAACTATAGCGGTTAAGAAACGTCGTCATGGCAACATTGTAATTGATTGGGGTAAGAAATGCGACCATCATCCGAATGAGGGAAGCTCCCTTGTAATAAGTCAAGCTGTCGAAAAGCACGGCGACATCCGCGGGGTCAACGCCATCATTGTGAATGGGGTGGGTTAGCGCCAGGTTGGCGTCAAATTCCAGGGATCGTTGGACGGTAGAAGTGATCAACGTTTCGATTGGGAGGAGATCGGCCAACCCAATTCCTTGGATGGCGATCGGGGCGTAATAAGTAGCCGCTCCTTCCTGAATCCATAGATCTATGAGAAAAAGATTTTATAATATTAAAAATTGTAGTATTTATCAAGGTTAAATCTAGAAACAAAGTATTTAAGAAAAAGTTGAAAAGCAGCTTTTTTGTTAAAAAAATATTTTTTTTCGCATTTTATCTAAAGCGCATTGTGCTTATTGTGTGCTGACTCAAGGCATTTCAACTTCCATAGCTCCCCTTATCGTAATTGCACATATGTGCAGTTGAAATGCCTTGGTGCTGACTGTAAGATAGCGTCACTAGCAATCTAGCAAAAAAGCAACAATTTATTATTTACGAGATGCTTTTGAACTAGGTGTGATCTGTGTTTTTTGATAGGAATTTATTGGATTTAAAATAAAAATAAAATTTTACCATTCCACCAAGCACAAGTTACCAAATTTCCCCACCATTGATGTACCTAAAGAAGTAACCATTAATTGGATAATTAATTTTAATTAAACATTGTTATTACCAGTTCATGTGAAATTGTATTTGTCATGGAAAACATGTCTTGGGCAGTTGAAATCCCATGTTCATACAACAATCGGGTGTCTCTGGATTTCATAGTTTAAATTAATGAAAAAATATATATTTTGCAAAAAAAATCAAAAGTAATCATGTAAATTTTACTTATTTTGAGGGCTTTGTAACTAAAATAATTTACCTGTAGGTATTTAAACCCCAATTTTCCATTGCTGTTAATTAAATAAAAATCTAATAATTAGCATCAATTTTTAAAAAGTTTCAAACTCTTACCGCCAGAAGAGAAATCAGGAATACTAATCTTATCCATTTTAGGAAAAGTGTACTCCACTTCATAATATTGCTCGAAAAAGTGCATAACTTTTGCGGAGAAATCCGGAGAAAATTTTCCTGCTCCGCGGTCCATTGCGTCGGGTGGCCCCCAAATTTGAACAGGTTTTGAATACAGGGAAGTGTTGGCGGATTCGGATTTAAAATCGGAGACGGCAAAACAAACGAGGTAGGAACTCATTGGAAGGGTCCGGGCAAAAACGTCTCGGTGCCATCCGAGAAGTTCGGGGCTGGGAAAAAAAATGAAAATTCAATTAAAGTACAATCAAAACGCTCAAATTTTTAAGTTAACAGACAAGATATCATGTTAGATTCTGTGATTTAACAGATTTGGTAATGATTCATTAAAAATTGGTAACAAAATTGTTACTTCATGATAGTAAATCTTTACTGAGCGGCACAAAATTTGTTTTAATCCATATGCCATAGCTATAGTAAATAACTTACACTTCGGTGGTATTGATCAAATTCATATTTGACAGACTGTGAAAATGGGACTGCCGAATAATTTCAATGTCCCAAGAAGCTTTGAAATGGGGCTCGTCCCAACAGGGAAATGCCATTCGGGCATCCGGAGCTTCAAAATCGGTGGAAACCAAATATCTGCAAAATTTAAATGTCATTAAAAATCTATTTTAGTGATGGCTAAACTTACTTTGTTGATCCATCTGCACTTTTGTAGAAACTTGCGTAAAGCGCAATGGCAACATCCGTATAAATTTTGGACACAAATTCAACAAAGACCGTGTAGTTCCTTCCCACAACAAGATCAGAGGCTAATTGAATATTGTAAATTTCTCGTGCTTCGTCAATTTGACCGGAAGTGATTGGAATTGAGGTTCCGGTTGAATCCGTCACCTGGTTATTTTTAATATTTGAAATTCAGATTGATTTATCCTAGCAATTTTGTGACAATTGGCAATAACTGTATAATTATTTAGGCAATATCCTAAACAATCTTTTTAATTTTACCTTGAAAACATTAACATAAACTGCTGATTCTAAATTATATCTTAAACATGTAAACCAACTTTTTGATCCCCAAACCTTATAAATCGAGAAATTCGTTTATTGTTCAAGTGGGAAAACTTGCGGATATAAAATTTATTCACAATTCGGTGTTTAAAATATTCTATTAAAGCTTTTAATATGGAATTAGAATTTAAGAGCAATTTGATGCACACACATTTTCTATAATTTCAAATAATTAGTTTTTTTATTTTCAGTAATTTGAAGCTAAAATGTAGGAATTGCCCAATTTTAAATCCCTGATTAATTTAAAAAAAATATAATATTTTTTTTTTTAATTTCAAATTTTCAGTGAAATCCTATGCACAAACACCTCGGATAAAAAAACTTACGGCCAACGTTGTTGAATTAATCTCAATATTTTTGGCATTGAATGTTATCGTGTTAACAACTTCAAGAGCGGGGCCCGTGGCCCAGATTTTCCCTGGGGCCGTCCATCTTTCCCCAGTTCCTGTCCCCTCCTCCAAAATTGGCCTTATTTCCAACTTCATAACTTTTGGATTTATTGAATTTGGAAGACGATCTGTTACAAAAACTGAGGCACCATTTCCATGGATACTATCACCATCAAAATTTCCAAAATCCCCAGGAAATTCTTGAAGCGGGGGAATCCCCCGGACTGAACAAATTAATGGAAGGAGCAAGAACGGAAATATTTTTGCCATTTTAGGCAATTTTTTGCTACGAAATAAGTTATTAAGGCAGATTCAATATGGAAATTGGAAATGAGATGAGTTGGCCAGAAATGTTTAATTTGAGAAAAAATTGACGCAATATTTTATTGACTGGGATTTAGATTATCGATTATGAACTGGGACAAAGCTGCCGACGGATAAGATAATCTCCAATTTCGGGAAAAATTTATTGGGGTTGTATACTTAAATTGATATCCAAAAATTGTTAATATCAAATGGAAAACAATTCAAGGAATAAGTATTAAATATAAATAAATTTCATTCTTCGTCAGTTCAGAAAAGATTAAAAGGGTAGGTATGTTATTGGTTAATCAAAAGTTTTGATAAAGATTTGATTAAAAGCTTTATTTTATTTTAATTAATTTAAGTGTGTTTTACTTGTTACTCAACGTCCAGTTTTCCATTAAACTTTTATTTTTTAAAAAAAAAACGGATATGTTTAAGATTAATTAGTTAGTAATTAACCATATTAATTAGGCTTGATTAATTTTAGTGATTGAAATTTAGTCGAATAAAGGAGGGAAGGCATTTAGGATACTTTTTCACTCAAATAATCTTATTTTTGCTATTATTCCTTGCAATAAAGTTAAAAATTCATGATCTGAGTGAAGAAAGCTCATGAAAATGCTGCAACTGGATGAGCCAAGTTTTGCATGCCCTTTTCTCTCTTTGTTCCCCTCAAATCTCTCTTCTCTCTTTCACTTTCAAGCTAAAAACACAATGGCCGAATTTAAAAATTCCATTTTCCAATAATCTCTAAAACCAAGAAAAAAATTGAAATTAACATTTCCAAATCTATACACAATCAGTAATTCAACTCTTCATTCGGTTCTTTTAAGTTTGATAAAAATTTGGCGAACAAAGGTAATTTTTGTGATAATTTATTGAGGTTTTTAATACAATTTATAAATCACTATATTATTTAATTTTAGCCAATTCAATTAATTGTAAAGAAGGCAGCCCCAATTTAAGGAGCTACATTGAACAATGGCTGATTGTTTGGTAACTAACGATTACTTGCAATTTTATTGGTTAAAATGTAACTAAATTTTAACAGAAACCAGTGGCGACTAGGCTAATTAATGAAGATCCTCTTCAGCTCGTTCTTTCTATACCATTGGTAAGAACTTAAACCCCAAAATTAAAATAATTCTGATAATTTTCACATTTGGCTAGCTATTGGAGAAAATATTGGCGGAAGTAGATAACAAAACTGTTTTCAACTCGCGACTTGTTTCTAAAACTTGGAACGACGCCGCATTGTCCATATTTCCAAAGAGACCAATTAAAGGACAAAGCCATAGGGCTCTTAGCCTCGGAAAAGTGTTCAAATCTTCAGAAATCAACCCAAAATTTGATCTCAAATTGGCCAAATCAGTTGAATTTTATGAAGGCTGTAGCTGCGGTCAAAATTGCAACGAAAATCAATGCATTTCTACATCAACAAAATTTTTTGAGTTTTGGGGTCAATACTCTAACCAAATAGAAAAATTTGATTTCTTAATTTTGTCATCAACAGCTGCAACATTATTTTCAAAGTTAATGCTCAATCACGGTCAAAATATTAAAGTCCTTTCTTTTGATTTTTTGGATCGTCGTCTGAATCAAGAGTTTCTTAATAAAATCCCAAAACAAGAATTTGAATTTGCAAACCTACAAACAATAAAACAAAACGGATGTTATCCATTTCCAAAAGTGTTTCGAGGTCCATTTCAAGCAATTATTTCCGGAGCCCCAAATCTGAGAAGATTAGAACTCGGACCGGATTTTTATCCCGATCTCAGCAATAATAAGAAGCTTGTCTATTTATCCCACTCGAACGGAGATTTCACCGAGTGCATAGACCATAAAAGTGTATCCAGGATATTTACCCAAATCAAGGATTCGGTGGAAACTCTCAAATTATTTGGGGGAGGGGAAAATGGAGATGAATTTGAATTTGACCCAAAGGATTTTAACTTCCCAAAAATGACGAAACTAAAAAAGTTTACAAACTACGATCTTTCACTCCTTCCCCTGCGAAACATTGGCAAACAAAATTTGTTTCAAATAATCAGCTCAAAATTTCCAGCACTGGTCCAACTGAAAATGGGAGATGATGAAAATGGTGGGGTCCAGCAGTTTTTTGATGAGTTGATGGAGAGAAATCAGAAGCCTCAGGATAAAATTGTGACTTTGTTACTCGAAAGGATTAACAATCCAAACTTTTTAAGCCATTTTAAGGACTGGTTCCCAAATTTAAAGAAGTTGGATTTAATGGTATCAAAGCCAGAAGGAGGGGCCGAGGTTGGAATTTTTAGGGAGAATTATATTAATAACGTGTTCTCAAAATTGGGCCAACTTGAACTTAAACATTTCGTGTTTCGAGCGGATTTCAAATTCTACCTTACCGATTTAGTTAAGGCACTTGCAGCCAACATTCAGCTTTTTCAAGGTAAAGCTCTGATTAACTGTGACTTTATCATTAAAGAGATTTTTGGTCTAAAATCATTTAAAAAATCATTTGAGATAAGAATAACTTGGATATCCTTAAATTAAAGCCGCATTTTAAATATTCTGAATTGTATTTGATTAATAATTTTTTAATTACAGGGCTAAATTATTTAGAACTTGAAGCAATTGATGACATTATGGATGATTTGGAACTAAAAAGCTCAAGACCTGATAATCCGTGTTTGAAATTGTTTATCGAATTACTTGAAGATCTAACAAAGAAAGTAAATATTGTGGTTTTTAGAGGATTTTCAGTAAGTTGAAGCCAACAAAAATTAAAATATCTGGTGGTTAAATTTAAATTTAAATTAAAATATTTATAGTTCGCCGCAGATATAAGCTGGGAATTGATGCATTATATTCGTGAAAATAATCTACCCATCAAATTTGTCAATCATTAGTTAAAATCAAAAATGCAGATAAGAAGTGGTAATTATTCTTTTCATAATTTCCCAAGGGTCAATGGCAAACTTATGGAATGATTAAAATACTTCCTAGGGAACGGATTTCTTTTTATGTCCTTGAAAACGTAGATTTTCGTGAAAACCTTTATTTTCTTATTGCGTTCCAGGTTTTCCGCGTGCCCCTGATTTTCCAATTTATCCCTGATTTTGTCGGCGTGTCCTAACAAACGCGTTTGGAAAATAAATCCAATTCGGGTGACTACATTTAGAAAAAAGATAACAATTCAGAATATCTTTATAATTGAATCTGCATTTTGAAATAACTTTAGTCTTAAAATACCGCTGTAATTTATTTTAAACCATTATTTGCACATACTCAAACTCTTTATAACATTTTTGCTATCTTAATTGATTTTTATTCGGAACAAAACCATACAATGATTAGTTAGAAGTTAACTTTTGTAAGCGTTTAGAATTTGAAATAATGTATTTTAAATTTATAAAAAACAATTTATAAAAATAATTATAACTCTTAAACTATTATTTAATGGCAACACAGTTATATTGTAATTGTTATTAATGTGACACTCGTCGTCATCTTACATTCAACAATGTTCTAATAAACCAATTTGAACAATTGAGTTTTCTTGAAAACTTTATCAATAAATTTAAGGGGGAGACTTTTATCTTGGCTACATAAATAAAGTTGTCTGCTTGTTTCCATGGTAGACTAAAGACAGAAAACAATTATAAAACTTGCCAAGCCAAATATTTTGGCAAATTTTTTACAACTTACATAAAATCCATTAAATTAAAAAATACAAACCTTACGACTAAAATAATCCCACAATCTATAATATTTTGAATTCTTGTTTATTTGAATTTAGTAAGCACAGATTTAAATACTTGCCTGCATTCAATAAAATCATTAGCTCCCTAAACGTTTGTTTTCTACTTGAGAAGCTGCTAAATATACAGATGCTTTTAAGCGATGCATCATTTAGCTAAACAAAATTAGTATATTTTGAGCATGCGGAACAAAGAGAATTTGCGTTGCATGAAATGCAAGCCAAAATGTAATAGCATTTTAAAAATTTAACTGAAATTTTGGTATATTGTAAAAATTTTTAACTGAAAAACATTTAAATTTAAAATTACACTCAAACCGAAATTCAAAATGCTTGAATTTGTTCCCCCCAAATCCATAATAGTTTTTAAACTCGGTGTTAAATCCATAGAGCCCAGTTCTAAATTAAAAGCATTGGTGTTTTTATCTTACTATTAAAGAAAGGTCGACAAATTTGTATGTATATTTGTGGCCCGTTTTCCCGGGTAAGCAGTCCCACTG
>JAQIXN010001921.1:0-14544 GCA_034698145.1 Proisotoma minuta
CCAACCTGGAAATCAGCAAAATAATTTTCAATCTGGAAATCAGCAAAATAGTTTCCAACCTGGAAATCAGCAAAATAGTTTCCAATCTGGAAATCAGCAAAATAGTTTCCAACCTGTAAATCAGCAAAATAGTTTACAACCTGGAAATCAGCAAAATAATTTCCAACCTGTTAATCAGCAAAATAGTTTCCAACCTGGAAATCAGCAAAATAATTTTCAATCTGGAAATCAGCAAAATAGTTTCCAACCTGGAAATCAGCAAAATAACATGCAACCTGGAAATCAGCAGATTAACATGCAACCTGGAAATCAGCAAAATAGTTTCCAACCTGGAAATCAGCAAAATAATTTCCAACCTGTAAATCAGCAAAATAGTTTCCAACCTGGAAATCAGCAAAATAGTTTCCAACCTGGAAATCAGCAAAATAGTTTCCAACCTGTAAATCAGCAAAATAGTTTACAACCTGGAAATCAGCAAAATAATTTTCAATCTGGAAATCAGCAAAATAATGGAAATGATTATCCTTCTGCTAGTGCAAACAATTTTTATCCTGATATTCAAGCTCAAAGTGGAAATCAAAATAATAACAAATCCGCAAATAAATATTCGAATTATGAAGTTAAAAATCAACAGGAGTCTGAAAATAAAAATAAAATTCTGCCTGGGAATCAACGAAATGGTTATCAATCTGGATATCAAAAAAATTTTGGTTACCCAAATAAACCTTCCTTTGAATCTGTTAACAAAAATGCATATGAATCTACCGAAGGAACAAATTATGAACCTACTGCAAAAAACACAGAAAACATCCCTGCTAAAAAGTCAGTTTACAAGCCTGAAACTTTGGAGCATGAAGAACAGGCTAATCGTAAGACTGTGCCTACAACAATGAGAACTCGAAATAAACAGAAAACTCCAGTTAAGTATGTTAAGGTTGATTCAGATTCCGAAGAAGAAGAATATGATGATTATTTGCCTCCCGAAGAAGAAGAAGAATATGATGATTACTTGCCTCCCGAAGAAGAAGTAATTAACTGGAAAACGCGAATTAAAAACGAATGGACAGAGGAACGAAATCGTAGATTCGGTGAAATTAAAAATGGCTTAAAATTTAAAATCATGGCTATTGTTTCGACGGTATTTTTACTCGTATTGTTATTTTGTTGCTGCTGTTCCAGTCGGAAAAAAATAATTTAACTGTACTTTAAATGACGAAAGAATCGACAGATTTGAAAAGTTGAAATAAAACAATGTTGCTGTTCTCAAACTTTATCCTCGATGCGGTCCGATATAAACGATATTTACTAAAAAGTTGAGGAAATGCATTTATAGCATGTGAATTGTGAGTAAAGTTTTTGTGATACCATAATAATGCATCATTGGGATAAAAAATGTGAAAGTTATTTTAGTGAGGCATCCCATTGCATTATGAAACCATAAGTAATAGTAACTTTCTTGCAACTATAATTGTATACGACATACTATATTATCTGCAATTAAATGGTCCCAGATAAAAGATTGACACGGCACTCTAAAAGTTCGTGATGGATATAGCCTCGAAGAAGCCAAACCAATTAATTTTTCATTACTATAATCCACGCATATTTTATGTGAGAATGAAGAAGATCTTATTACATTCTCCAATTCTCATCGAGTCTCAGCTAAAATAATCTCTTGAACCAAATATGTACTAAATAAAAGTAAGCTGTCTGAGATTAGATTACAATTACATCAAGTCATCAAAAGTAAATTTGTTTTCATTCTTCTCCAACGCAAAGACAAAGCTATTTTGTCCAGACAAAAGATTGTAAGTAAGACGCAGTTTTTAGGAAAAAAATTGTTTAGAAATTCTCTTCAAAAGGTACAAATTGTTTTTCAAAAATCAAAATCAAAGTTCCTTTTTATGTTAATTGCTAAATGTGAATTTTGATTAAATTGCAGAAATCATAGTTATGCTCCAGTTGCGCTGACCTCAACCTTGATCCTAACACTATGGAGCAATATAACTACAAAGAGGATCTCAACATTTCTATCCCACCAGCAGAAGTTCATAACCCAGCCCCACATAAAGCAATTATAATTCCTCATAGATCCAATCCAAATTCAAAATACTACAAACGGACAAATGATCCCAATTTTGACCCAGGAGACCTCCGATATCGGATTCGAGAGCCTTTTTCCCCATTTAAGGGCATGGCAAGGATTATTTTTTGGCTGTTTTTTGCTCTAACTCTTCTTTTTATCTCAGGACTAGTTATATTATTGTTGTGGAACGGGAGTAAATTGTCAGGAACAATAAATACTTGATTCATCAGCATATTGTGTTCTATGAAAGGTTTCTAAAATTATTTATCTTCATAACTTTTGGAGGTGAATTAATGGTTAAATTTTAAAAAGACGAGTGATCAATTTTTCTCCTTTCAAGAACTGGCGCTAATTATGAAACATAATTTTAATGCTATGCTGGCTAGCAAATCAACCAAGAGCCTGGATTCCAGTCTGTAATTTCCAGAGTTTATTTATTTGGAACATGTTACAGAATTGAATTAAATTAATTCAGCTCGAATGTCAAAGGTCGCCGCCGCGTTCCAAATCTTCTTTGATTTTCTCAAAATCAGGTCTTTCGTCTGGGTACCAGTTCCAACAGTCGTTCATAATTTCCAAAATGTAACCTCTTGCTGAAACTTGGTCAAAGTCCCTTGGATTTTGACCGCTTCGAAGTGCGTCTTGTACCTAATAATACATATTATTATTCTTCAAATTAGAGCTTTCAAGATTTATATGTAATGTACAATTACAATGTACCTCACTATCATCCATTCCATCATATGGAATGCGTCCCTTTGTCCAAATTTCAAACAGGACCACTCCATACGCCCAAATGTCTCCCTCGAATGAAAACAGAGGTTTTGGAGAGCTGTCACTGAAATCTGGCAAGTTCTCAGGTGGCATCCATCTCAAAGGGAACGGAATACATTCGCAGTCCTATAATTCCCAAAATTTTATTACTCGTAAAACCAAAGAAGAATTTAAAATACTCACGTCGTCTTCTTCATCGTGTTGGCAGTAATCTCTGACATTGTAATAATGACCCGTTTCATAATGTTCATCAAATTTTCCAAAATCCCCAATTTTAACGTTATTATTCCCATCGATAAGGATATTTCGACAGGCAAGGTCCTTGTGCATTGTGGTCGGATTCACTGAATGGTGCATGTAAGCCATCCCCGACGCCACACCGTAGGCCCACTTGACCATAATATCCTACATGGGGAAATAAATATATTATGCATGTTTGTTTATAGACTATAAATTATAGTAGGCATTATAGCAAAAATAACACACAGCAGTGGCAAATGGGGTATTCAAAATATGCTGCAAAAGATCCGTCAACATCAATTCTGTGATTATCCAGGGACTTTCATCTGCAGTTTAAGTTACAATTTTTCCATACATTTACAAAAATAGTTTTATTTGTATGCATTACTCTGATTTCGTGGAGGACAAATTCCGACAAGCTTGAGAATGTTTGCGTGGTTCAATCGCTGCATTTTTACAATCTCTGCCCAAAATCCATATTGATCTGATGCATCTTTCAGAATTTTTACCGCAACAGACCGGTTGTTAGTAGACCAGTGACCTATTTTTAAATCCATTTATTAGTTAAGAAACAAAGACTGAACAATGGAAACATTTTTCCAATTTTTGTTTACCTTGAAGCACTTTCCCGAAGGACCCTTCGCCAATTAAGGCGTTATTTGGAAATGTTATCTGGTTTCGGGGGATGAGAAAATGTTGTGACCCCATCGTGGTCAAAGTGATGATATGACTGGGCTCGAAATAATAGTGTTGATATTAATTTAAGGAAAAAACGTTTTTACCTTTAATTCTTCGTGTTTTTTTTTACAAGCACTCTATGAATATCGGACTTTTTTCTCATTTAATCGTAAAACGTTTTCTTTCAATCAAAACAACAATTATAAATTATTTAACTAATTTATAAACACCCCGTACATTTGGCCATAGGACAGATTAAAATCTTGTATGAAATTTGCATACGCATCGCATCTTTGGATTTTGATTCAACTTTCAAAAATTAGCATATTCATTTTCGCCATTGCATTTCAATTCACAATAAAATACGGCCACTTTCCTCTTACAGTTATAAACTGTAATAACAAACTATCGATACATAGAAATTCTTTAGCATTTTTTACTTGCATTATGCCTACGCACCCAAACACTAACGTGCAACTTGCATGTAAATAGTTATATACCTACCAAACCACTTTGCATTATGTCATGTTGTGGTTTCAACAAATACGCAACATAAGCTAACAACAGCTACAAAGTAACACCTGTTAATTTAATTGCTAGCTGCTTCATTTGTAAATTCAAATTATCCAAAATGTCAAAACCACGATCCAGTTCAACGCTACCCAAATCAATGGCGTCGACGTCCGCGTCTGCATCTATTCCAAAAAAATCGTCCACGCTGCCACATCACAGTCATAGTCAAAAGACAAGTGACAAACGGTCCCCAACCCCAGAGGGAAGCAGTTCCGGTATATCTTCAAGGGAAGCAGAACGACTCAATAAACTTTTGTCCAAATTGAATATTAGGTAATTTAACAAAAAGTATTTTCTATACAAAGTAAAGCATACAGATTAAATCTTTTACAGGTTCAAGAACTGTACGTTTACATATAAATCGGAGCATTTGCAAAATTCAAATTCTTCCAAAGTTCAAAAACCACTCAAAAGCAAATCAAAGTTGAAGCGTTTCACGGCAAATGTTCGAGCGACGCTTGACCGTTTTTCAGAGGCTGTAGGCGTTGAAGAATCGGAATTCAAGAGCTGTATTTTTGTGCCAAAGTCCGAAGAATCGGATGTCAAACAATTCATAAGAAACAGTTTCGGAGAGGTGAAGCTGCATTTTGAAAATTGCAAGTTTATCAAAAGACCCAGCAGTTTTTTTGAAAAAGTTGCAAGAAGACTTAGGGGGATTTTTGGCATCATTTTTGAGCTTACTTATCCCGATGGTATTTTACGATTGTACATAGATGAAATAATTTTTTCTAACGATGATTTTTCTGATTTTTTAGGAACAGCGGTGGTTGAAGAATATAGCTTTAGAATGAAGGACATTTCCGTAATTACGGTTTATGTCCAGGAGCGAATTGTGGAAAAAGGATGAATGAAACTTTATAATTAATTACTTAACATATAACTTTAACTGTTTTTTTATTGTTGATTGAACCTAAAAACTAGGAATAAATTGTGATTGTTAAATATTTACAAAACAGGAAGATATTCAGGGAAATTATTTCAAGGAATGGAACGGGACAACAACTATTGTAAACCACAGGACATTATTTTTACAGATAGAAACAGACTAAACTTGGAAGAAGAACGGCGTATTTTGCAACTCTGCCCTTTTTCTTCTTCGTTGTTCCGCAATTTCCTCCATTTTTCCAACTTCGTCCAAATATTTTTGATTTATCTTTTTCAACTTGGATTGATTGTGGGAAGAAATTTCTTGCTTTAATTTAAAAAGAACAAAAAATGAAAATGATTTTTTTTCTTTCTTTTAAAAGAAGAGTAAATAATTTTCTTACTGTATCCTCCAACCTCCGTTTATAAATTCTGAGATCATTTTCCAGTTCTTTTACAGAATTTTGAACACTTTCAAATTTTTCTTTGTACTCTTCGGCCTCGATTGTCAACTCGCGAATTTTACGGTCACGTTTGTAAAGTTGTTTTTGTGCCTCGTTATTATGCATTCGCTCAATGTCCAAGGCTCGCTCCAACTCGCGAACACGGTATTCTAGCGCTTTGTAATTGGTGTCCATTTTATTTGAAAATTTCGAAAAATTTAGTACAGAAAAAAGATGGAAAATCAAGCGGAAGTGTATCAAACTACAAAGTATTTAACTATTGTGTCATTTCTATTCTCTCTTAAAGATTTTTACTCGTTAGTCAACTAGCAATAAAAAAAGTCGGGTATCCAAAAATACTTCCGCATTGCTCACTTCTTTATAGCTATTTATATCCTTTATACATACTAATCCGAACTGGGTCATTTATCACTAACTATAAGATAATCATAATTCCTCTGACTTTACCCTAATATATTCCCATCCCTGTTTTTTAGCCACAAACTGAAAAATACTTTCTCTAAATTCGCCATAAGGGCAAGCCCTGCTCAAATTTTTATAAATGTCTTCCAATTCCCTTCGATACATTGTCTTCCCTTCTTCTAAAGTCATGTTCCCTATCCACAAAAGAATGCCGTGACGATCGACAAGATCATGGGCAACTTCTGGAATCGCCGCCCCTGCTGCTAATATCTTCAAAATTGTCCTTTGCACCCCAATTTTCTCAAGAGGAAAGAGACAACACATGTATTTGATTGTAGGGACTTTTTTCGCAATAGCCCAGTCCGTTTTTGATTTTAATCCTTGGAGAAGAATTGAAAGCATCCACTCCCGACTTTCTTTTGCCCCGTCCTCGGCGTTGAAAAAATGGGTGAAATCGGGAAGGATTGTAAGGTCAATTTTTGGTTTAGCTAGCAAAAAATGTGTGACTTTGGAGTAGAGCTGGTGAATAGGAGATCTGAGGACTTGACAAGTCGCAACCATCCAAGTAGACAGCAATGGTGGGAGTTTGCAATCTGGGAGATCGACAAAACCGGATTTTACACCTAGAAGAAAGTGCAACCAGATTTTTACATCTTGAAGTCGAAAGCCCTAAGTTTATAAAACAATTCAAAATTAAAATTATTCAAAAAATATTTTGCAACGGTTTTCTCACCTTTGCCAAATGCATATTAAAAATAAGTCTTTTATATGCCAAAAACGCTGCATTTCTCAACGCTCCATCCTCCAAACTCATTCCCCGAGCTATAAAATAAATCCAGCCATTGCTTATAATTTTAACCACGTCGCAAATATTCTTCTCGTCCAGTACATGTGCCACCAACGGAAGAAGAAATCGCAGATCATAGAAATTTTCCCCATCTTCCCCAAATTGTTCTTCTGGATTTAGAAATTTCTCTTCCTCAAACTTCATCCCAGTTTCAAAGGCTTTGACATCATTAATTAGGCCTAGCACCGCATTCGCTCGGATTGAATGGGCGTAAAGGGGATTTGCCTTTGCGAGTGAAGCGTCGAAACATTTTGGGCCGAAAAGTGGCAGCGATTCCAACTCTATCCTTAGTTTTTTACTCGAGTAGAATTTTAAAATTTGGTAAATTTGCAAATCGCTTGGGTTTAATGTTGCACTGTACATCTATAAAAACGCAATTTATCAATTAGAATGTTTTTTTTACTTTTTAAAAAATATTTTTTTCTATACCTGCATTAAATATGGCACGGAATTTTCCAATATTTTCTTATCTTCAGGAGTTCCTTGAGCCTTGCTAATTTTACAGAAAGATTTGACCAAAACCAACCAAAGTTTGAGTAGCTCTGTTTTAATATTTGAAAGCTCTAATTTTTCCGTAATTTTTTCTTCAGAAGATAAAGGATTATTTTGTTGAACTTTAATTTTATGGAACTCTAGGAAAATTTCCTCTGCTTTGGAATGGCTAAGAATCATTTGAATTCCTAAAATTGGGCTAGTGCTTTCTTGAAATGAAACAATCGCTGCTAAAATTGAAATTAAGATTGATCCATTTTCTCCATTTTTTGAATATTTCATCCCATATTTTAAAAATGTCTTGAATAGTTCTTGATTGGAGGAAAATTGCTGTAGCTTGTGGACAAGTTTTTCCCGTTTTTCATCACTTTTTTGACACTTCTCGCAGTATTTTGTCACCCTTTGGAACAAGACCCTGGCGTCTGGGAAGCTGACGAGTTTGGCAAATTCTTTATAGTGTGATAAAATTGTGGGCAGAAGTTTGGCGTCTTTGGTTGATTCTAATTGTTGGCGCAGATCAACGGCATCTGATTCCATGTCCATTGGAACGTTTTCTTTGTCCGTTTCTAAATCTTGGAGTGCTACGACCATTCTTGGCGTCTGCCTCCGATTAAAATTGTCCAAGTTAATATTGCTCTGAATTTTTATGATTTGTACATTAAACTTACCAAAAATTAGATATTTTGTATGAATGAAGTAAAACTGTATTTTCCACGAGATTTCCACATTTACAAGCGACTTTCCGCTATTGAATTGGGCAAATAGATACATTACTCGTGTGATTTTACGTGAAAAAATGTGTAAACTTTGCGACGTGAAATAATTAAGTTAATTAAGTACACCTTAATAAGTTAGATGCAGATGAAAAATAAACTACATAATTTTAATTTATAATAAAATTTATAAAATAAAAACGCAGTTAAAATTGCGAATAATTTTCCCCCTATATCTGTGTTTCATTCCCAATGCATGTTTTTGATGTGCAAACAAGTTAAATTTTAATCGTCATTATCAAGTATTTTCATGATCGTATAAAACCGATTCGACACAAAAATTCACGGTCCCTTATTCATCTTTTCATTTGCTTCTTTTGAGACACTCCATACAACATTGGTGGCAGAGATAAATTTTCCAGGGCAGAGCAATTTGAGTCAAATTTTCGTTTTCAGAATAAAGCTAATTTTTAAATGGACTCGGTGCTTAGAAGCTTGGATGAGTTGGTAAGTTTACGTTTTGCAAACAGTTGAGGTTTCAACTTGAAGAATTTGTTAAATTAAAATTAGAGGGTGGAGGGAGTGGAGAAGCTATCGGAAGAGATGCAGAGCTGCATTGCAATTATTGAGAGTTACAGTAAGTCGACAGGTTTTATCTGATTTCGTACGATTTCATCAATTTTCAAATAGGCCCTTCTGTTGCCGAGTCCAGGAAAAAAATATTGTTGGATCTTTTGAAAAAGAAGCCAAGTAAATTAATAAAATTATTGTTAAGATGTTTGATCCTAAATTGCTCTATTTTCTTATTTTAGGAAATGATGAAAAAGCAAACGACGGTGCGTAATGTAAGAAGCTTTTAATTATTAACTAATCAATTTGTTACATCAATTGCAGAACATCTCCTTAAGATGAAAGAAGTCATGGAGGGAGAAGAGGAAATCACGCGCGTCTACGCAAATGTCGTTCGAAACATAACCAAGTAAATGCTCACTACTATATGTATTTACTAAATACGAAAGCATTTATAATTTATACTCTGATATTTGAAATAAAACAACACTTTCAAAACTTTAATGAAAAAAACCTTCCACGCAAAAGTCAAAGGTTCTGACCTCAATTGACCTGACCCATTTAACACTCATTACTCTGGGCAATTTAAATTCAAACGTTTGGCTGCTGATTTTTGGTTTCATAAATGATTATTCTGTGGTTAGATAACAAGACGTAATCGTCACTATAATCGTTTTGATTGAAATGAGTCAAAATAGAAGATGAGTGTGAAAGTTTAGCCAAATTGGTGTTCATTTCGTGATTAATTAAAAACCCACAACGAACATTACATAATTGAATTGTTACATACATAGTTTACTAATTCCTTCATTTTCATAAACAGATAATTATTAAATAATACAAAATGTTTCATGAAATCGAAATGCCTCATAAACTATTTATATATTGTATGTATAATACTTTCTAAATATCTTTTGCGTGGGAGAAGCAGAATCATGTTTTATTTGCGTGGGTGTGGTTTAGATTTGTATTTGCAATAGCAGACTCAAGTGTTGATGACATTAAACCAGATTTACAATTTAAAGCCTGCAGCATAATGGTCATGCCTTTTATGGAGGGTCAGCTCATTTTCATAAATAAAATACAAACCATTACTTTGCTCTCAAAGTCCTCGCAAAACTTTATCCCAAAATCCAAGCAACTCTTTAAAATTTAAATTTCAAAGCCTATAATTTCACGGTCACAAAGGTAATAATTTCTGATTTTCTATTTCATATTTCTCAAAAAGATTAAAGATTCATAAAAATTAAAAACTTTCAAAATCTAAAAGTGCAATCTCGGTCCGTTATATTATAATGTCCTCAAGCCTTGGGTTTTCAATTTCCCGCTCCCCCGAGACCACACCCATCCCTCCCCCAAGAGCCAACAATGCTTTCAACAATGGAGGAATATTTTCTATCCCTCCACCCTCGGAATTCAATTTTCGTTCTCCACTTTCCGCGTCTCCCTTAACTTTATCTCGAGGCCCTTCGCCCCCAATAACTGGCAACGAATCAAACAATAATTTTAAATCTTCCGAAATTCGAGGAAAAACGGCAAAACTTGAGGCAGAAATCAAGACGCTTCGTTCAGAACGGGATCAAGCATTAGAGGATTTAAAAAATGTTGAGACGGCTTTCTCAGATTTGCACAAGTGAGTTTATTAAAAATATTTTGATATTATTTTTATAATTTTTATGTAGGAAATACGAGAGGGCAAAGAATACGTTAGAAAACCTAAAGAAAAATGAAGATCTGCTAATAGAGCGAGATTCTGCGCTAGTTGCCAAAATAGAACAACGCGAAGCACATCTTAAAATGTTGAAGGATGAAGTTGCACAAACGCTCGAAAGGTTTGTAACTTTATGCCGCTTCATTTTTGGAATTATCCTTTTTTATATTGTTTTTACAGAATGTACCTCGATCATCAAGCCAAAGCTCAGGCAACCGAAGCTGAAAATTTGAGACTTCGAGCCCAAATTCAAAAAACGGAAATAAAGGTCACAACTCTAGAATCAGACCTGGAGCAAAAGACAAAAGAAAATATGAAACTTCACAATCTTTGTGACGAGCTAATTAATAATGGGCCTCAAAATTAACATTAGGATAGATAATTTTGAATATAATTCCAAATTTTGACTAATTCTGATTGATTAGAATTCAACCCATGAATGAATTATGAATTTATTGTGACAGCTTTAAATTGTTTGTGAATCACATCCTACATGTCTTTGTATTTAAAAATTGCTTAAATTGGAAATGAGATGAATGCAAATTAATTTAATGAGCTTATAAAATGTAGATATTACTATTGACTATATTCAATCTAATAGAGCTCGATTAAAAAGAGTAAATAATTTTGTTAACAGAGAAAAAAACGAAAAACTTTTATAGACTATAAAGTTCATCATTAGATCATTTATTCGTTCAATTCGTGCAATTATGCAAACGGATCTAAAACATAAAATTGTCGTCAGTCATCTTCTATTTAAGGGATTGCGTAATTTTATAACTTGTTCCATTTCAAGTTTCTTTCAAGAAGGATGTAGAAATAGCAGTGTCAAAGTGCGTAACACGAAATTCCACCCAAAATATTGAATTTCATTAATAATTATTAAATTTCAACGTCAGCAACTACACCCACGAATGAGTTTGCTAATTTGCAATTAATGAGATTATACCTGTCATAAAAATCTTCCGACAAGTTTGCCAAACCTTTTGGGAAAACTTGCGGCAATTGAAGACTACTGTTTGGTTTAAAACAATTGGCAGTGATTTTAACTCGGCCTCTTTTCGACACATAGCAACTAATTTGTCGAATAGTGCCAAAAAGGCTCATTCGCAGATAACGTTATTTGTATTGCCATAAATTGTTTCGAAATACACAAATCTCATGAAAATCTCATGAAAAATCAGTCACAACTGCATAAATCTTTGTCACCACTCTGTCGGCCAAATAATCAACTATGAAATCCAGACCCGGACAAATAGAAATTGCAAACATTTGTCTTATGACTTTCAGAGAAGTGCTTTGCCTTTTTTTAAAATATTTTAAAATGCCCTCAGTGCTTCCTAAATTTTTCCATTAATTTTATCCTTGGAGTGCTCCCTTTATTGTCACAAACAAATACACAAATTCACTCATTCCACAGATTTACACATTTAACTTTTTCCTGTGCTTTGTTTTCTTTTTGCAGGACAATGGGCAAACCACCAGGACAATCGGAGCGAGATGAGGACCACAAGAAGCTGATTGTGAATGCTGTGAAGTACTTCAAAGCCAAAAAGGAGTCAATTCAAGCAAAATTGTCATCATTGAATAAAAGTAAGGGATTTTTTTACTGATAAACATGAAATTAATCTTGTTTTTATTTTAAAATTTAGAAAGCAAGGATAAATTGAAGGACCAATTGAAGGAGATGGACATATCCTACAAGAACCCGGCCGAAGTCGTCGCAGAAGCCCTTGGCATAGGAAAAAGAAGCGTAAACAGATATGAAAAACAAAGTTCGACAGGATTATTGGCTCCACAGAAAAAGAAGACAGGAAGGTCCGAAATTATTTATGCTTATGAATGTTTTGTCATGTTTTAAAACAATTTATTTGGATTTTAATTTAGGAAATCAATTACCGTTGATTCTTTCACAGAGGGAGTTATCAGAAGACAGATACTTCAAGCATACACAAATAAAGAATACTTTTCATCAAGGACACTTCATGCAAAGCTTCAAGACGACCTCAATTTCCCAAGGATGAGCAGATCAACTTTGATGGTTATAATGAAAAAGGTCCTAAAATTCAGATACAAAAAATTCAACGGAAAGCCCATTCCTTTTGAGCGACAAGATATCGCAGCCGCCCGCCACACATTCATCAGAGAAATTCGGTATTATCGACATTTGGGATACAACGTAAGTTATTTTATCTGAAAATAAATAATTTCAAATGACTGATATTGTGCATTTTAGATTTTTTATCAGGATGAATCCTGGGCAAATGCATCCATCTCACCAAGTAAAGGATGGTTTATCCCAGAAAAAGAAGTTTTAGGGATGGGAAACGTTGGGATACAAATGGATCCATGGCTCAGAGGCGTTGGACATCGTTTTACCGAAAATCTCGTTGGTAAAAGCTTAAATTATAGTTTATTTTATCAAAATCATGTGAAATTATTTCAATTTTCAGGAGGAGTGACCGGAAAACCATCAGGAGCAGGAAAACGAGTCATCATTATAGGACTAGGATCTCAAGATGGATTTTTACCAGGCGGATGGAAAGTTTTCCAAGGAAAGAAGAACAACATCAACCCAGATTACCACTCGGAAATGAACAACCAGCATTTTTTGGAATGGTTTGATGAAATCTTGAAGAATATACCCAACAAATCTATAATCGTCCTCGACTTGGCCACATATCACAGGAAAATAACTGAAGATACAAGAAATCCCACAACAGCATGGAAAAAACAGGAAATTATCGACTGGCTAATTATGAAAAACGTTCCCTTACCACCGGCGTGCGATTCTTTCTCAAGATTGACCAAACCACCCCTTTTAGAACTTGCTAAGAAAAATAAAGTTGAAAACAAATTTGAAGTAGACGAATTGATCCATAAATCAGGAAAAGACGTGAAGATTTTGTGGCTTCCAGTTGCTCATTGTGAATTGAACCCTATTGAGTTAATTTGGTCTCAAGTTAAATGTAATTATTTAATTTAACATCCATTTTTAATTGATTTTTATTTTTGTTGTTAATTTCAGGTAAAGTAGCTAAAAATAATACCACTTTCAAGATAGCAGACGTAGAAAATTTGACCAAAAAAGCAATGGAAGAAGTCACCCCCGAATTATGGAAAAGTTGTGTGGATCATGTCATCCGACTAGAAAAATTGTTCATGGAAAAAGAAAATATTGTTGACCAATTCTTTGAAGGACCAGAAATTCCGGACGCCAACAGGATCATTATCAATTTAGCAGAAGAAACAACCAGTGAAGAGGACACAGAATCAAGTTCCAGTGATAGCAGTGACTCGGAAGACAATTATGGAGAAGGAGAAGAACTTATGGACATATAATTTTTATAAATATTAGTAGCCAAATGGGCCTTTGAGTTGCCTTTTCAAAGGTGTTGAGAGTTTTCTACTATGTAGTTTTCCTCTCAACCTACATTTTCCAGTTTTTAAAAGTTTTGTTTTAGTTTTATTTAATACACTTCAGTTTTCAGTTATAATAAAGTTTTATGGATGGCCCTTTTTAAAATTTCTCTTGGCGACAATTGTTTTTTCGAAAATCCAAATCACTGCCAATTGTTTTAAACCAAACAATAGTTTAGATGGAACAACGCTAAGGATCTGGTATTGGTAGCGACAGATGTAAGAAACCGTTTGCTTGTGAAGGTCGTGGCGCCACAGAATTTTGGACTGCCGTCGCACCTGCTCTAAATGTTAGATTTGAGTGGCATATTGACCAGCTTGGCCCCAAGAAGACAATTTCATCTCTTAATTGATAACTACAAAATTATCGACAGATTTATGCGTAAATAGTAAGCAGGTTACAATTTTATTGCCGATTTAAAATTGTAATTCAATTATAACTATAAATTCTGTTGTACCATTGCAGATCAGGGCTTGAGGAAGGTGTCACGTCACAGAAGGATGAAAATGATCATCAATCTCTTCTCTAATTGACGCCAAACAAGACTCCAAAGAGAAACAACAGCTTCGCCAACAAAGACAGATAATGAAAAGCTGTAGGCTGATGACATCCGCGGCGCCGCGATTAAGACTATTAAACGGAAAGGTCATCAAGGATGCAATTAAAAAAGGGTGACAGAATGAGCCAAGTTGAAAACCAAAGAATAAAG